>VNKC01000448.1:0-289645 GCA_008042775.1 Drosophila pectinifera
GGTGTCATGAATTCAAAAAAGCGAAGCACCTGCTTTTATTTATGTTAAAGCATTAAAGAAACTATTTAAATAATTTTTTAGTCTGAGATATTCCTTTTTTAATAAGTTTTCCCATTTTGTATTAACGTTCCCTTTTGATCAAAATTCCTGGATTATTTTTCATTTGTATTAGTCTCTGATTTAATATTTGATTACAAAAATAAAAAAGAGCGAGGATATATTTATTGAATATATTTATTTTAATTATTATATATAAAAATTAACAAATATCAGAATAGTCATGATAACCACACTGTATTTATTATTTATTGAGGTATTCTCTCTTCTGGTACCTTGATGTCCCAAAATAGGATTTTTGGGAGGATTACATACCCTTGTGAGCATTTTTTAATTCCAGCCTCTTAATATAATAAGAAACAGGATAAGATAGCGATTTCGAGATAGCTGATCTAGTAATCTAAGCAGAATGTTAAGAAATATTTAAAATGTTAATTGATCGGATTTTAAACACATTTCGCATTGGTCCTTTTCTCAGAGCAAATTCAGAATAATATTCCATCATCCGAGTGGACATCCTCAGTGTATTCATAAGCCATCCCCAGTAAACTCTGATGCTTTCATCTGCCGCAGACGCTGTGATTGACAGATGGATCAATAATTTGGGTTGAGCCCGGCCCTTCCTCACGCACGAAACTAATTACATGACTCGGAACTTACGTCTCCTCCTACAGCGGGTGGAGCTCTATTGTTATTCAAATGCTGGCCAAATGATTCCATATTTTATTTCCGAAAACTTTAAAAATTCCGCACACACATCTACTTGCTGATGGAGCACCGACGCCGTCCCATATGTGTGTATCCCTCATCACCAGTGTGGTCTGCTTGTCAGCGCCCATTGAGCTTTAAGTGCAAGACATGTCAGGTCCACTCCAGTGTCCATCCTCGATAGGGGCCGGGATGGGAGATACGCACGTTTCGCCTTGGTTTCTGGCCCTGTGGAACACACGCGTCCGTCACATCAAAAGCATCAGAAGTTTTGTCATGTCGATTGCGGATCTGGCCGAGCTACACAAAGTTTTTGCACCTGCCGTCAATACAAAAACGTTGACATATTAATCCTTAATAGAATTTTCATCAGCAGCAACAATAGTGGTCGAGGAATCGAATGGTATGACAATGACAGGAGACTCGAAACGGAATAAATGGACAGGCAGTCGTCACGTTGAAAGGGGCTGGAGCGGGTTTTTCCTATAAAAAGAAAATCGTGGAAAAGGAGGAAAAAGAGGAAAGTTTTGGAATCGGTCTGAAAAGTATTATTTTGTTTGTATAAATTGGCTGGGTTTTACCAGAAACATTCTAAAGCATAAAGTTTTAATTTAGCGATCCTATAAACGAATTCTATGGCACTCCTGTTCAGTATACTCCTCCGGCTTCACAAACATTATCCACTATTTAAATATCCTCTGGGTTCTGTCTAATTTACCATGGAATGGTCATGGAATGTTTGGTCCCATCTCGAATATTTTCCTTGTGTTATGAATAAACAGTTACCAGAAACATTCTAAAGCATAAAGTTTTCATTTAGCGATTCTAAAAATGAATTCTATGGCACTCCTAATTTTTAACAGCTTCACAAACAGGATCTACAGTCTATATATCCTTTGGGTTCTGCCTAATTTACCAGGGAATGGTTAAGGAATGTTTGGAGCCATTTCGAATATATTCCTTCCTGACTAAAAATATATGCCTGTTATACTTGAAAAGGAATAAAGAATAATAAATTCAAACTCCTTTAGTTTAATGACATTGCCTGACAAATATTCATCTGAATTTTAAGTATCGCCAGTCTAACCAAGTAAAATATATTTAAAAGAAACCGTTAATTAGTTAAAAAAAATAGTAATGAAACCGCTTAGAGACTGTTTTCCGATCCGATACGTCAAGGGAAATAGGCAAATGCCCTCGAAAGGCATACAAAGACAGCACCCCAAACCAAATAAAGAAATATTCGGCAGCACGTTTAATGAACTCTGCAAATGGTGGCGACTGTCATGTGTCCGAGAGCCCAGTGGGGGGATGGGGCAGAGTTCGGCGGGGTCACGGGTTCCGGGTTTCGGGTTTCGGGTTACGGGTTACGGGTTACGGGTTACGGGTCTCAGCGGAGACGGACTCCGGAGCCAACTCATTTGTCGCATCGCTCCAAGTGCGATTGACAAACTGTCAGGGAATGCATTTGCCGCGCTGTGCTGCGGCCTGTCCCGCGGCTCAGAGGCTCGGGGGCTCGGGGGCTCGGCGGCTGGGGCTGGATGCAATGCAGCAGGCCAAAATGAAGGCAACAAAAAAATGGAAAATTAATTGAACAATTTAAAGGCATTTTTTGCGGCCCTCGGGTAGTGGACATCGCCTGTCAGTGTCAAAAAGGACATGACCGAACATTTGGCGGCGAATGAGTAAGTGAATGAGTGAGAGATTGTTTTATTGATTTTGCATAATAAAAATGTCACACACAAGCTCTGGCTACGTGGCCTGGTGTCTGTGCGCCGACAATACAGCAACAATAAATTAATTAAGCCGATAGAGACAGTTTAATGTCATTTAATAAAATATTGACGTGTCACTGACGCTGACGATGACACAGCACACACACGCACTCACACACACACACACACTTGCCCCGAAAAGTCCGTAATCTATGGGGCGCCATTTTGTTTTTCCTTTTTCCGACATTGATGTCTGATGGGTGTTAAAATCAATTGACGAAATCAATTGGAAACGGCGGTCAGTCGGCAAGCAGCGGATGTTGATTGATTGACGGGCGACATATTGGCAACCGTTAGCCCCAAGATTGATGGCCCCTAATGAAGGGCTTAAGCTCTGGATTCCGAAAGCTGCATTTGAAATGCATCCGAGTTGGCTACCACTACATAAGCGCAGCCAAATTCGCATAATGAAATGTTAATTTTGACACGTCATTAATATATTTTGTCTGCCCCCAAACCAGCAGTCGACCACGCCCTCGCCGGCCCAATAACCTCAACGTTTTGGGCAGGCTCAATTGACGTGCAGCGATGTCGTAATTAGTTTTGACGTTTCTCGTTGCACAAATTAATTTATTTGACATGCCCGACGCGACGGTCAGCGGCAATTGACAATCGACAATCGCCGGCTATGGCCTCCACAGGCAACGCGTTCTATGTGCCGGAGTGCCATGTATCTCATGGTTTTTCGAATGTCACATCCATGGGATGAGCCGAAAACACACAAAATTATACAGTCGATTGTTGTGGGAGTGTGCAGTGCGGCGTATGTGTGCCCGGCTATATGAATATTCGATTGGATTAATCATTAATGGCAATCAATCCCAAAAATTGATAGTTACGCCTGGAAGTGAATAAGACTAGAGCTAAACTTTAGGACAAACCAAATTCAATTCGAGTAACTACTACTAATTTATCTACTCTAACTTAAATGTATAAGTTCGGTTTTTACTAGAGTTCTGTAAAAAAAGAATTCAATTTGTTGGAAGGAAAGAGCAGTCTAATTAAGTTAATAATGACAATCAATCCCAAAAATTGATACTTGTCCCTGGAAGTGAATAAGTCTAGAGCTAAACTTTGGGACAAACCAAATTCAATTTGAGTAACTACTCTATTAATTTATCTACTCTAACTTATAAGTATAACTTTCATTTTTACTGGAGTTCTGTAAAAAAAGATATCAGTTTGTGCGAAGGGAAGAGCAGTCTAATTAAGTTAATAATGGCAATCAATCCTAAAAATTGATAGTTGCCCCTGGAAATGAATACGACTAGAGCTAAGTCTTTGGGACAAACCAAATTTAATTCGGTTTTCGAATGAGTAACTACTCTATTAATTTATCTACTATAACTTATAAGTATAACTTTCATTTTTACTAGAGTTCTGTAAAAAAAGATATCAGCTTGTATGAAGGGAAAAGTACTCTAATTTAGTTAATAATCTCGTATTTAATGGACAGCCCGTATTTATATTGCGGCATTTCCAATCAAGCTCTGCCCTGCTAATCACTCACTTATTTCCAAAATATCGATGTGTTAGTACAGGATAATTAAGCTCTCGGTTCGTCGTTGCAACACCCGAGAACATTATTTTCCTTTTCATCGGTGGTCACTGCACTCTGTCTCTGGCATTCCGCAGGACTCAACTTTGAACTGCTTTACATTTTTCCGGGCTCCTGCTCCATTTTGCTCTCCTTGGAGCCATCAGTTGACACTTTGCATCTTGTGCAATCACCAAATATTGTCGGAGAATGTCAACGTCGTCGTCGTCGTCGCCGTCGTCAGCATCAACTTTGTATCGAAGTTTGCACACAATCAGTAAAATATTTTGGCCCTTCGGGGGACGACCTCGTTTCGGTCGTCTTTGTCTGCTCACTGGTCTCTGTCCCCAGTTCCTGCAAAAGCTCTCCAATGTTTTCCTTTTGCCCTGCACATTTTCCGCTTTCCTCCTTTTTTATAATCCCTAACTCTGGCTTCTGGTGTTCTTTCTTAGCAGCCGCCCAGTGCCATTCCAGTGCGTTCCCTGGCCGAGGCTGAGGGCAAAC
This sequence comes from Drosophila pectinifera, assembly GCA_008042775.1. NCBI lineage: Eukaryota > Metazoa > Arthropoda > Insecta > Diptera > Drosophilidae > Drosophila > Drosophila pectinifera. The sequence continues at coordinate 4,582 of VNKC01000448.1, forward strand.
TTTTTTGGCGTTTCATCTGCAGCACATCAATTTTTGTTGCTGACGAGCAAAAGTTGCAATGGCCGAGGCAGCCGACCCACATACCATCCGCCGCCCACCATGCACCTAATGTGGCCTCGCTGTCCCAGTGTTATTTCTACTTGGGTGGCAGGTTGTCTGTCCTGCTGTCCGTCTGTCCCTCTGTCCGTCTGTCCTTCTGCCCGTCTGTCCGTCTGTCCGTCCATCCTTCGGTCTGTCCGTTGCTGATTGACGGCAACTGACAAGTTTCTCTTCGACTGCGCATTGACTTTTCTTTCGCAGTCGTTGCATTTTACGAGTATGTGTGCTCCAACTTTTCGCTCCCTCTCTGTCTGGTGTAAGCAGAAAGAAAAGCATTTCAGTAAATTTCTAATCCTTAAGTATATATGGCAGGAAGCGTCAGCCGACAGATGTGTGTCTATCTCAGTCTCTTGGCCTGTCTTGGCACTGTCTCCCTCTCACCCACGCTGCTCTGGATTGCATAACGTTCACTGTGCGAAAATTTGTACAAAAGAGCAAGAGGAATATTTAAAGTTGTATCCTCTAAAGTCATAATATTTTTATTCTGTGAAATACTGTTATTTGATATTCTTCTGAATAAGTTTAATAATCATATTAATAACAAATTAAATTATTAAGAAAATTTTTCAAATATGTCATACAAATATGGAGTGTAGTATTGACATCTTAGAATGGATTTTGTGTGGGTAAGAAATATAACGAAGGCTAGATATATGAAAATAAATGAGTTTGTAAAATTGAATAAAAATGACTGACTAAAAAATAGCTATTTAACGCTAAAAAAGACTAGATTTATCTAAAACAGTTCAATTTGGCAGCACTGGTTCTTGTGCATACTGTGCGTGTGTCGGCAAAGGCCGTACATAGAGTCGAGTTTGTCGAGTTAAGGTTGCGTGTACCACTGCTACAAATGTGAATATGTTCGATATTTTAAAACTACATTATATTATTATATTATGTACAATTGGGTCAAGTTGGATGACTATATCCCACTGAAATGGTTGGTTATTTTTGAATACTATTCGTTTATTATTCATTGCTCTTTTTTATTTCGAATAAATATATCTGTCATGGAAACGTTTGGTCCATATCGCAAACTTTAAGATGCAACAAATTTCAGTATGCGGGAGCTAACTTCCCTTCGTGCGCCTAAAGGGAAGTTCTTCTTAAACCTGCTACTTTTGCTATATAACTTTAAACTAAGCTTCAAGCTCCACTTTGATTAACCTTATGCTAGCACGGAAAAGCGTGCTGATGTGGCATTGATTATTTCTGTTGTGATTACAGTAAAGGATGGGCTTAATTTTTTCCGGTGCGTCCTCTGTAATGGCCTGGCTGCGTCTTGGGTAGAGAAATGCTGGTCATTTTGTCAGTGAGTCTGTCAGTCAGTAGGCGAGTGAGTGGTGGGTGGACGGGTGGTTTTGGCTCTGACACTGTCGGGAAACGACAAAAACAATGAACCCAGTCGAGTCTTTATTGCATTTTGGCGACAAAACTCCTTGGATCTCGTCGTAGCTTTCATTTCATCTCGGACTTTTTTGCCTCTGCTGGCTTCCTACAAAAAGGATTTTGCATGTTTCTCTGACAACTTCTAAGCAAATTTCTTTGAAATGGACAATGTTTGTCTCTCTGGATGGACTGGATGTTCGGGCTTATTTACCATCTCATGTACAATTTTGGATTAGTTCGTGTCGGCTGATGGAGCTGTTGCCGCCGAAGAATGGAAATTCCAGAAGAGTAACTTCCCCACGACTCTCCCAGCAACCCACTAATATTTTCATAAATTTCTCCTGCACTTTCTCCTTGCACTTCATACCTCAATCAATCAATATCCATACATCTAATGAAATATACATAGTTCGAAAGCTGGGTGTCTGCACCCGGAAAGAATTCGCTGGCAGCAGAGTTCAGACCTCAACCTCGTCGTCAGGAACTATCCAGAAACTTTACTTCCGTCCGTCCCTCCGACTCCACCCACAACAAATGGGGCATCAGTCAAAACTGTTTTTGCCTGTCATCGGAAGACGCGCCAGGTCCAGGCGGTGGGCACTGCAATGAGGGTAAGGAGTGTAAGTCCGGGTGAAAAGGTGCGGAGTGATAGCAGAGCAAGAATCTTCAAGATGACCTCTGGCCAGGAGTCCAGGAAAAGGAAATCAAATAGGCCAAGATGATACCCAACATTATGGGTGTTGAAGTTCCCTCGATCAGGCTAGACTTTCTAACCATTATACTTTATTCGCTATGTTTTCAATCCCAGAGATACAGAGGATGATATGATAGCTGAAGTACATAGTAGTCCGGTTGGGATGAATTGGTTTAAATTATTACTATTATTTTTCTTCTTCCACTTACTTACGATTGCTCGAATTGAATATACTCGTTAACTCGGCGAGTACCGGGTGTAAAAAATCGAATATTCCTCTTCCCAGTAAAGTATCTGCAAGAAGATAAACTCTGGAAGCTGCGGACAACTCCATACGATGTCCCACTGAGCGGCGCATTGATAGGCGACTTGTCAGTGAAGCCCGAGGGCGGAATGGAAGACTCAGTCCCATTTCGCTGGGCGAAACTTCTGCCCAGTGTGAATGGTACATCAGAACATGAAACAAAGTGTCTAACAGAAAAAGCTGAGAAAGAGCGGAGTCAACGCGCCACGTCAGACTAATCTTTGAGCCATCATATTACAGCATCGTCTGGAAGCCACCAGGACTCAGACCAGCCCGGCGTATAGCCCAGAATAAAATCCTGTGAATATTGTACAGGACTAGGAGCTGGCAAACTCCTCCCACTTCTGTCATGGAAGCCATCAATCGTTTTGTTGAAATGTGCAATAAAAGAAAAGTCATGAAAACTTTCTGCTTTGCTCGCAGATTTCTTAAGATGCTGGGAGGAGCCGGGGTTAGTTGCCTAATGCCTGCGACAACATGGCTGGGGCATGGATGTCCTCCGCTGCTCCTCCCCGCTCCCGGGGATCGCCCTCAATTCAGCTTGCATTTGACAGCGTCGTCGGCGACGTTTGACGATTGACGAGGACGTCGAAGACGTACTCTCCGCCCCGCCACCCGGCTTCCCCCTTTGAAAATTGTTGTTCTTGTTGCCAAGTTCGTCTCTGCGTGGTGGTAATGGCCAAGACGTTGGCCAGGACAACAGAGCAGGCCAGGAGGGAAGCCGCTTGCACTGGGGTCTGGACAAATCCAGTGACGAAATAAGCATAACTGTACTTTCTGTTGAATAAATTCGATAACGATTTTAAATCGATTACTATTTCTTTCAACCTTGTGTTACTTCACTTCAAGCTAGGAACATAAATAAAACACGACTTGAAGAACGAATAATAAGACTTGTGGGCCTTGGGTTTGTATTAGCTATTATATAGAATATTGTTAGCCTCTTCCAAGGCCACTCCGCTCCTGGCTTCCTGATGCTGTTGTGCCACCCAAAAGAACTAAAAAGAATGGCAGAGAACTCCCGGCTTCGGTCAAACTGTCGTTCGCACGTTGAATTGCGGCCGGATTTGATGTGGGAAAGGGCGCCATCGGACCTGGGGGCAGCTAGGGGTCTTGTGTATTGGATTTGCTGCTGGCTCGGTGCCGACTGGCTTGAGGATTGCGCTGGGCTGGCGTCTTAGTGTCAGCGGACGAGCCGTGACTGTACCACCCCCATTCTCTCGCTCGCACACTCTCTCCTTCTCTGTCGCTTCCGTCCCAACTGCAGGCGACAAGTGCACCCTGCCTCCCCCTCCCACTTGCCACCAGCTCGCAGCTCCCAAGATGTCCTGCCTGCGAGCTCTCCTCGGTTCACGACTCGCTCTATCAATCCGCAGAGCGCATTGAACGACAGCGTCAGGATTTTTGCAATTTGAGAAGTTGCTACGTGACATTTCAATAATTTTTGAAAAGTTTCTTACTTTTCCCCAGCTCGTTCCTGATGCCTTTTTCCTTCGAGGGGCCCCAGCATTGCACTGGGAAAAAGGATGATTTGAATTACCAAAACTAGCTACGGGAAAGGTCTTCTTTAAGTAACTTTAAGATAATTCGTTAAAGCAGACTTGAAGAAACTATTCAAAAACTAAGTTGTTAGCATGGAATCCATTGATACTAGATTAATTTTTATTGTTATTCTTTTAATTCCTTATTATGTTCCTTATTATGTCAGAGAAAGATAAATATCTTAGATATGCCATTTCAGGATGCTTACTCTTAATTTATTATTCAATTGTAATTAGTGTATTCTAAAAATCATTTATTCGGACATTATTCCCCAGAGATCACTAGGGTTTAGAAATCACTTGAGTAGGTGTTCAGAAGTATGCAATAAAATATTTAAGGCACAAAATTAAGTGTATGACCATATTAATCGCATACATATATTACACACCTTTTAAAATGTTTTCAAGCTACTAGCTACTTTTGGTATTACTAGGCACCTAATTATTACCCCATATTGACTGGCTTTCTTTGCCCTATATCTACTGTCCTTAGCTTATATGTTCATATATGTAACTGCATTTTTTTCAAGTTCAGAAGTTTATCTTAGGGTTCCCCCATGGAATAATAGGGTATTCAAGGCCTCGGCTACCTTTTTTATAGTGTATTTGTCTGCCTTGTCCTTGGACACAAAAGCAAAGCAAGGCCGGGCAGGATGTTCCATATGGGTTGGGTTCGGTTCGGTTCGCCTTTGAAAGTTGTTGTTGGTCGACGCTGGCGTCGCCGGAACTAGGAATTTTAAATTCTGCAATTTTCGTGACAACGTAATTTTGTCCACGACATTTCAGCCTGATGCCTCGGTCCTTTCTGTTCCGTCCGTCCCCTGCCTCATCGCAGTTGTCGCAATCGTCCTCGTCAGTGGCCAGCTGCACCTTTCCCCCCATTCCCATTCCCATTCCCAACTCTATCTCCATCGCCATCGCCACGGCCATCTCCGGCTCCGTCGCCTTCTCCGTCTTCCATCCAGCTTTATGTAAGAAATTTGTTGTGTGCATTAGGAACTTTGACGCTTCACTGGATGGCTGTCAGTGGAGTTCAGGGTTCTCGGTTGGGGCCTGGGGTCCTCCTCTTGCCGTCGTTTTTTGACGTCTGAATTTTGATGCTCCGACGTTTATTCGATTGTTTTTCTCGCTTTTGCTCGGCAAAATTACGGAAGTGCAGCAGAAAAAGTCATCTGCCGTCCGCCCGTCCGCCCGTCCACCCGTTCTTTGCCCCGCCCCCTCGTCCGCGTCCCATCTGTCGCTGCTTATGTAAGAAGAGAAAATTGCTCGCACAAATGGCGCCCAGCCCGAGAGCCTCTGCCCGCATTCCAGCGCCCTGTGATGCACCATGCTGGCCAGCCATCTTCATTAGAATTTATTTTTATTGTTTGGCGCAACTTTCAACTTTTACAACTTTATCAATATATGAATATAGATTCGCCGTGCAGCGTTGCCTTCCGCAGCAGGGACTTTAATTATGGAAATTGTGCGGATTCTGACAATCAGCGGTTGATGAGGCGTCGTTGGAGGAGGCCGATTAATTCAAAAGTCAAGGCGAATTAGTAGTTATTTAAGGCTTTACATAGCTCCTAGTAACCTGTATTTACTAAATGATAAATGTTACCTAATAATACGACATCCTAATATATTAAAAAACTATTTACATTTGAACATATTTTACTAAAATCGCCACGATACTGGTTATTTAATTGTGCCACGAGATTTTTACCCATCGAGCCCGTTAAAATTCATTTTCTTGTATCAAGAAGCTCATTAGCTATCTGTTATAATAACGACACCTAGGAATCTCGGTGAAATACATTATTATATATGTTTGTATTTTTTAACATTATAAAAATTATTCTTTTGGGAGAAAGCTTTAAACTCTTTTAAAATATTGTTTTCATTGCTTCGGGCAGTGAGTCTTCTTCGAGTGTATACTTACATATTTATAAATATATATTCTATAATAGAAGACAGACTATTCTTGTAGCATTCATGGTACAAACAGTAATGATAAATATATGTAACGACTTTTTAAATTTTCTGTATTGTCGAGGCACCATCAATTTTGTTCAACAAAATCCAGTTTTAAACCTCACTTTGAAACCCGATCAAAATTGTAATTTTGCGTTCTTAGCGAAAAGAGAGCCCGGCCCTTTCTTTAATTTAAGACAATCTATTCTTTTTGCATACAGTAATCAAAATATTAGTAACGACCTAAATTTTAAATTGTATATATGTATTGTCAAGGTACCACCAATTTTGGTCAACAAAGCCAGCTGACTAATCACTACGCTTTGAAACCCGATCAAAATTGTAGTGCTGCATTCTTAGCGAAAATCTTCATACATGGGGAAAATAGTCTGGCATCTCCGTTTAGCGGTACCCACCACACTAAAGCGAGGGAAAAAAAGGGAGAAATAAGAGAGGTGAAAAAGTGAAAAAGTTCGCGTTTGTTACCTCGTGCCCAATCGGAATGTGTATTATTACCTAAATACTCCCTAAAATATGTGTCTGAATTATGCTAAACTACTCGCCCCATCTCGGATAACCAAAACAAATCCAGCACCCACGCAGCTGAGCTCTGTTCAGCCCGGCTCAGCTCAGGTTGAGCTCCGCGCAGAGACCCTGTCCCTGTGCCTGTCTGGGGATCAGCTATAGGAGAAGCAGCCTCGAACTGGCTCAGCTCGAAGCGCATTTATTATTTGATTATAAACAGCAGCGAGCAGCGAGCAGCGGCGAGTGTCGAGCGGCCATAAAAATCACCTACTGACAGATTTATTACACAGTCGGACGGCGGTTGGGGGCAGGCAACCGCTGGCTTAAGCCGAACCGAGCCGCGCAGAGCAGAGCTGAGAAAGGCGCCTTGACAACAAACAGATACGCCAGCAACATCAAAGCAGCAACAACAGCAACAACTGCAGCAGCAACAGCAGCATTGGCAGGAACAGCATCAGCAACAGAAACCACGGCATCCACGGTGCTCTCATCATCGTCATCATCAGCAGCGATGCTGACAGCTACACGGCAACGCCATCAGTGTAATCAACTTGGTGTCGAGCGTGGAAGTGGAATCGGTGAGCAGCTCCGTCCGCCAGAGCCCGGTCTCTTTATGGGTGGCATGTGATAACCAGCGATTCGCGACTAACTTTGACATCGCTTCCACGCCAGAGTCCCTAACTCCTTGCCCTCATTAAGCAGCTGAAATTTCTAAAAAAAAAATACAAATAAAGGAGGAATAAGCTATACTTACCGAATGGAAATTACCCTTCAAAAAGCAAAGAAAAAACAAATATTATGACTTGGAACTCCTGGTACTCACCAAGTAGCTGATCTACACTTTAAACTATAAGAGGGATAAATATGGGGTAAGTTTATACTACTCCTACCTTTAGGCTTAATATTTACCCATTTAAAATACAACCACTTTTGAAATCCCCAAAACCAGCGGACAACTCTGCACCGCATAGAGCACAAAGACATCCGATGATTTTCACTCACAATCAGCATTGACCTCGGTCAACAAGACTCTCAGACTTTTCCACGCTCCTCCAATCCGCCCGCTGTGTCCCATTCAATACCCATCAATGGCGACGGGTTGCGTTTGTTTAACTGCAGAAAGTTGGTCCGCCATCGTAGCAGGCATCCTCGCTGGCCAGTTGACATGGTAATACTGGAGGATGGATGGACAGGGGACTTCGGCTGGGCGGAGAGGTGGAGACGGTGGCAATGGCATCCCAAAAGTGTCAAATGTGTTGTGTGATTTATGCAGTCAGTCGCATGATTTGTTTGCAGTCCGTCTACTTTTCGTGTTTATCTGCAGAAAAATATGAGAAAGATAAATTGATAAATTTGCAGCCAGGAAAGGCAGCAGCTGGAGCTGGGGCTGGAGGATAGTGACCGAATTCGCAATCAGTTCTTTAGCCAATTTTCGCTGGGAAACTTTTACTCCTGTCCGTGAAACTGCCTGCTTTCATTCGTTACCTCTGCCTGGATTTCTCCTTTGGTAAATGCTTCGACGCAGAATTATGATGGTAATAATATCTCCTTAAGCTGTACATATGCAGGCAAACTCTGAATGCCTTAAAGACCACTTGCTTTGTAGATTAACTCTTCTATATCGGATTGAACTGGGAGTTAAGTAGGTTGATTCGACTTCCTTTTAAAATTTTATAACTAAAAAGAATATATACTAATCTCATATTAATTACCCTGATCTCGATTCTAGTGTATATCCACACAAAGTTCGGAAGCGAGGCCGAACTTGGGATTAACCGGAAAAACTAAGACTTAATTCCACTATTAAATATACAATCAGAGTTCATTGTATATTACAAGCCCTGATAAAAGAACAAATATTTTGTTTGTAACTTAGAAGCTACACGATTCTTTTATACATCTTCAGTCACTTAAGTTATAATTGTAGCATATATTGACTAGAAACCTAAACAATCTCAGCAGATCGATCAACTACTTGCCAAGGGGATAAATTGTTTTCCACTTTAAGAAAGCTTATATTCGAAAAACTAAGTATATTCTTGCAAACACAACACACTTTGTGGGTCACTTTGTATTTATGAGCATTATATCCATTACCTTGACATGTTCCGCGATGGGTGTTTGTTGGTTTATATTTTGCATTTCCTGCTGTCTACAATTTCTTTCCCAAGCCTTCGGTCGTGGACTCTTGCGGATGAAGACCATAATCAAGCGCTAATATCCTCATTTGTATGTTTAGGGGCGCCATTAACTTTTCATTTAGCGAAGCGTTAAAGGCCTGAATCGATACAAAACGGCGTCCAGCTCAGCTGCCTTTCCCTCGCCTCCTACTATTCCCCATCTGCCCAGGTGTCCAGTGTCCGGGCGACTAGTCGGCGATCCATCGTGGCAATCTGCGAGCTCCGTCGCTGGACACTCACGGCTCAGGCCATAACTTGCGTGAAACATGTTAATAATTTACAATTTGGTATTCATAAATAAAATGTCATCCTGACTGCACCGACGCGGCAGCCAAAGCCACGGTCCCGAGTAATGAGCGAATGTTGATTGAGGTTATATTTCATGGCAAATGGGTGCCATGGTTGCGAGGCCGCCGGTCCGCTCGAATCTCCGTTCCCGGATCATGACGCTTGACACGCCGCACAAAAGTCTCGCAAATCCTCCGCGACTGGCAGCTTTTTTCGCAACGGCTTGAAGCCGCACATGCGCCTTTTTCTCCACCGACCAATCCGCTTTTAGTTTCGACTTGGGCTCCCATGGCTGCCTGATTAAAGTCCGGCTATTTATCGTAATTTTTGCCAATTGTTTGAATCGTGATAAGTCAGCAGCCTGATCAATGCAGCCATTAAAGGGGAACAACTAATTCTGGTAGTTCTTCTCGAGGTTTTATCATCACATTATAACCAGAACAAATCAGGCAATCTGTGAGGTTTTATATTGTAAATAACATGCAGCTATTAAGGATAACTAATTCTGGTAGTTCTTTATTTCAGAACAAAGCCATTAAAGGGAATAACTAATTATGGTATTTCTTCTCCAGGTTTTATCATCACATCATAACCAAATCAAAGCATCCAATCTGTGAGGTTCTATCCAGTAACTGGTCAAGTGAAATACCTAATTTTAACTAATTCATCTCCTGGATGTATCATCATAATCTTGGAGTTTCTATATAGTAAATAACTGCTGGTAAGTTCGATCACCTTTTTGTTATTTTATTAAGCATATATGAGAGAAAAACAAAGTATAGTTTTATTATTACATCTTTGATTTCGCCACTGCTCCTTGAGTTCAGAATTTTTTCCCACACGCAAAGTCACATTATAACTGTCTCAGGGTGTTGAAACGCACTAGATGTATATCGGTGACACATAGTCAGATCTGTTAGATAACATTATACTGCAATATGCTACGGAATTTGGCAGATTGTCAACGATTTTCAGCCGTTGACATTTAATTGCAAACAGATACGTTTTGTCAGGGCGTCATCTGAAAGCGTCTAGTGAAAAGGCGGCCCAGATCTCCGCGGCATCTGTGCCTGTATCGGAATCCATAGCTGTAGCTGTAGCTGTAGCTGTGGCTGCGGCTGTGCCTGTATATGTATCTGTCGCTCCATCTGAATCTCATTGCCATTCGTGCATCCGGCCGATGGAGAAGCTGGCAAATTAAGTGGGTGACGCGAGACGGCGCGACTCGCGTTCGCACTCTGAATGGAGATGGAGATGCCCGACGACAGGCAGATGCAGATGCATCTGTAGGTGGCAGGCGTATCTGCGAGATGTTTTCGCGTGAGAAATGCGCAATTTCTGTTTATTTAATGCCAATGCATTTCGAATGTAAACGCCTGGCAAACGCCATCAGTTTTCAATCACGCGCCGGATTGCCATACCATCCTGTCACGCCTCCCAGCTCCAGCCCCTCCCGACTTTCCGGCGAAATTTACTGCGCACTTGTTGCACTGCCAAATCACTTCGCAACTTTTGCATCTACTCATCACGGGCTCCGTGGCCCCCAAAGTGGTGTCAACAGCTCCCCATCCACAAGGCGCTGCCGCTGACTGATGGGTTACTCATCCGGAAATGTTTTTTCACTCAGCCGCACCGCAGACAAGTGGCAAGTCGCTCGACTTCGCGGCCAAAAAGGCAGCAACACAAAGCGTCTTTTGTCAACTGCCTGACAAATTGGGGCTTGTTGAAATTTCCACAAAGACCCTCCAGAGCAGCCAGCCTTGAGGGGTCACACGATACCGTTCTAGACATACTTTTGCTAAATATGCTGCACTTCAGGGTTAATCAAGGGGATAGGATCTGTCCCCGAGAACTGAGGATAAATTAACGAAATCTCTTAGTCCATCAGCAGGCGCAGTCATGCAAGTCGTTTTGCGACTCTCAAGTCAAATAAAAATTATTTTTACTTATATAAGGACTGTAAGTAAGACAGACTCGGACAAGCATTAATTTACTTATTCATTTACTTTGTATTATTGTGGCGGGAGCTATATAATATAGTGATAGTATCCAAGAAATAATCATTTTACAGAATTGGTCATACTCAATAGTTTAAGAATCAATTATATCCTAGACTCAGCATTTTATGTAACAAGAGGAAGGAAAGGTTCTTACAAGTTCCAAAGATTCCCATAGAATATTAATATTTTTTATCAATTTAAACTTCCTAAGAAAACTGAAATAGCATAAAAAGTTTCGAAGTTCGAAACCACGGTTTGAGACCCGACTAGTGCGAGGGGGTTGGGGATAGAAAAACCCCTAATGTGTAATAACTCCCAGTTTACTTCACTGCGATAGCATATAAACTATAATTTTTTGATCGCCCCAGATCAAAACCATGGATTGAGACGCGACTAGTGAGAGCGGGCTGGAGATAGAAAACCCATAATGTGTATTAAATCCAATCTTACAGCACTGCAAGATCATTTAGAGATATGTATACATATGAGGTATAATTTTGGATCGCTCCAGTTAAAACCATGGTTTAAGACTTGACTAGTGGGAGCAGGGTGGAGATAGAAAAACTCTAAGTTGTAATAACTCCCAGCTTCTTTTTATATATAGATAATAAAATAAAAAGTAGAAAATATATATGAAGATATATAGTTCCTATTATAATATTATTTCAATGATCTCCACACAGATCATTTCAGACAGCAGGTGTAAGGTAAAGGGCCATATCTTTTCCAAAACAAGGCACCACGCTTTGGCATTTGCATTTGAATTGCTTACAAAATGTGGTTCAAGGCCTTCTTTAACACAATGATCAGAGCCACACGCTGGCAACAAGTGATTTTTACCGGTAAGTCCCTGTTTCCTTCTCCAAACCACTCCGCTACTCGGTGCTCCAGCCTCCCAGAGTCGTGGGTGCTGAAAACTCATTTGCATATCCCAACGTGGCTCGAATCTTCCAGCCAGGGGCGACAAATAGACTTGTTTGGCCAATTCCCAGACGCTAATGATGCATTTTCGATGACGCCTTCGTGCGCATGCAAATTTACTTAGACCCCGAGCGCACCGCATTACACAAACATAATATTTCTGGGGAGTTCGAGCGGGTTAAATTGAGTGAGTCCCGTAAAGGGGGGCGTCACATAATCACAACTATCAGTAAGCGCGGCGTGCGACATTTATGACACGCTTCTCGGCCCTGCAACTCTGGGGCAGAGTAACATAATACGGCTCATCATCAGACTACCCTCTGCGTTGTTAACCTCATCGGTTTCAGACTCCTTCGCGAGCCGAGATTATCACCAGCCATGTGCTGCCAAGTCTCCAACGTGTTCCCAAGTACTGAGAAAAATTAGTTGAACTTGTAAATTGTATCTAAGTAGTTTGAAAAATTAGTTGAAACTGCAAATTGTTACATAGAATGAACGATATTTGAAGTCTAATCTTCAATAAACCTACGTATTTCTTTCATAATATCGAAAATAACGATCTAGTATCGGTCTGAATATAAATATCATTTTATCTAAAGTTCGATTCTTGGGATTTCATCAGAATCAAGCTGCGTTTTGACAAAACCTTTTCAAAACTAACTTTGTAGCATATATGTACGTACTTTCACCAATTAAATTTTAAATAGTTTTTATAAATTTACATATATATTTTGGGAACAGTGATTCGGATTCAAAGTTCAATTTGAAATAATGCATAAAGAAAAATCTATTTCTGAGTGTACTTGTCGCCTTCGCGGTTGCTCTTCATGTTGGCGTGACAGCGACAGAATCATCATCACTATCATCAACTCAAGATACAGAATCAGCTCCAGCACATTTCAAAATGCATTTTGCATCGCTCCATGTCGCTCCGTGCTTTCGGCCGAGCTCTCCCCTTTCCTAAACTCTGGATTCTATATAGTCACACTGTTGGCTGATTCTGGCTTTCGTTTCATGGACCCAAAAATGATGGCCACACATAAGACGAGAGTGAGTTATGAGTTTTGGGATTCTGCATGGGTCTTAAATATAGAATTCCACAACCATGTACTACTTAAGCAATAGTCAGTAAACTGGAAAGTCATATGAAGTAGATCTGTAAATACCCGAACTACAAATCTTGGTAGAAGTTTAATAGAGTTTTCTTATAATCAGCAGGGAACATTAGTTTTTATCAGAACTTGGCCAATCAGAGACTCAGTGAAGTCGACTCGATTTTGTCTTCTCCGTCTGTCTAGTCAGGTTCTAAATAATTTATATGGCTTAAACTTTTATTATTAGTACTATTGTTGGTCAGGAATTCTGCAAATTTGTATATCTACAATATAATTATTATTATTGAAGGAACTTAGCAACTCAATAGTATATCGTTACTGTTAAAATAGTTTTTTTCGGTATACAGATTCTGTGGTTTGTTAAAAAAACGAAGAAAATCAATGGTAAAATATCATAAAAAATTTGTTTAATGCAGCAAGCCGAATTTGGTATACCGTTAAAGCTGAGAATATTAATAAAATCAATATAATATCATATAATATAATATTATATATATCAATATATATTTAATCGGTGGTTTCTGAGACAGGGTTGATAAGCCCCACATTTTTATGGAGTTGGATATCTTGCTGTTAGTCCTCGGAAAAACACTAATAAACCAGATAGATGTTTTTATTTATGTATGTACCTCATAGCTTTTAAGTTGAGAAAAGCTGACATCTGAGACGGAATTGTTTCCTTTAACGACGACCTTCTGACCAAAATCAAAGTATCCTCTGCAAGGGTATGTGTGAAAAATGTATTTCTCTAAAATCCCTGCTACATTTGCCTCAATGGTGGCCTCAACTCTTATGCTTAATGCTTATGATTAAACACCAACGCACACACCGACGCGGAAAAAATAGCAACTAGAACAACCCGTCGGTTGCTGCGTTTCGTCTACTTCGTCACTCTGCCGTATGAATGAATGTCATATTCTCGGATGGAGATGACGAACTGCTGACAGGTGGCAGCATCTAATTGGGCTTCTTAATTTTCTGACACTCTCGGATTTAGTGAGCGCGTCAAGAGGCAGACAATTGCCTAGGCAACCGCACGAACTGTGCGCCGGATGAAATTTCGCAGAATTCTTCCCGGGCGTTCTCCTCATGTTGACAGCCTGGGGCCGCAATTGGCAAGAGGCGGATGAGCGTATCGGACAACCACGCGTTCATCATCATAATCATCATAATTCGCTGCCAGAGTCAGAGCAAGCCAAAAAACCCGACACGCCAAAACACTCAGGCGAAAAGTGTCGTGTGAACAGTGGTTATGACCATGTACATTCGGGAATGGCAAGGAATGATGACAAAGGTGATCATGGCTGGCTTATTGCGACCTTAAAACAAAGTCCAAGTTGAGCAGTAAACTGGGTATAAGTCTTTACCAATAAAAAGTGAGCTACGACCTTCTTGGACGACTTACTGACGCCTCTTAATATACATAATAAAAAGAGCCACAAGAGCTTAAAGATCTACGGAGTGCCCACCTAGGACTTACAATATGGCCCAATCTTTCCATGACTGCTCTTCTATTTTGGCCAAATGAACAAAATTCGGATAATAAAGCATGTTCGTAAGAATATGAAAAAAGATATTTATGATAAGGCTTTAAAGCGTTCGGACTAACATGTACAGCCTAGCCCAAGTTAAAACCAGATCGAAAACTGACGTCTAGTTTGCATAAAATTCATAGGATAGACTTGTCTGGCCATGCTGATCATAAAGATATAACCTAAATGGTTTGGGAATGCCTCCTTCGGCTCTTTTTTAATGCTTAACCAATGGCGGATTCCACACCACCACCGATGTTAATTGCGGTCCACTGTAGCCAACGTCTCCTTGGCCACTACTCATCATCAGGCGGCTAAAGTCGGCCAAGACGACAACGTTGATGCTGAGACGCCGAGATTCTGAAGCTTGTCACTTGTCAGTTGTTTGTCATCTGACATACATGTGAGTGATATATAAACACACACGGACCGGCGGCCCGAAATGCGAAATGCTGCGGTGCTGGGATGTTGGGATGCTGGGATGCTGGGATACCGCCAGTCGGGCATTATCCATTCTGTACAGGCACTTAGTCGAAATTCTCGCGTACTTAGCGGCATATGCATGCCTGGTTTTTGGGGCCAACTTTCCGTTCAGCTCTGCTCTGCTCTGCTCACTCGATGATCTTGGTGTTCTGCTTGTTTTTTGTCAGCGAAATTTATTGCTTCATTTGTTTCGTACCACTACCCATATGGAGGGTAACGCGGGCGAGGACGGGGCGTGGAGGGGCGGTCGTCTCAGTACATCGCTCTGACGCCTTGGTTTTCATATTTTTCACATTGTCAGTGATATATCATCGGACAAATGGTGGCCACATCAGCATCCGCTGGCTCATCTAAGCAAATCCCATGAAAGCAAAATGACATTGAATAACTATGCATCACCTAGAGATCAAGTGCCACTTCCGCTCGTTCGGATTCCTTTCAAGAGTCTGCGACAAATCAATCAACTCGTGGCGTCTCCCATATGCTGTCTTTGCCATTTCTCCCGCATTGGCTGTGGGTCTGTGTGTGTGGAAGATTGTCGCAATGGAAATATTTGCCTTTCAGAAGGGACATTGACATCATTCTACACACTTAAATATCTACTAAAGCCTAGTAATTTTTAAATTGGTTTTCCAAATATACCAAATATCTTTATTTTACTAAAATATCGACCAGAAGACACCACACTGTCACTCCTACGAAAGTCCTGCGGCCTGGGCAACGTGATTGCCTTGGGTTAATCCACACAAAGGTGTGAAGCTCCCAGTTGGAGTGCAGTCCCAGTCCAGCACTCTGGGCTCAGCCATTCGCCTATTCTTAATTTTTCTAGCCGCTGCTGACGAAATCATGCCAATATCCCCAAATCCCAAACGAGCAGAGCACGCACTCGAAACGTAAATTCCCAGCCAAAATGGTAATGGGCCGCGGCCAACTGACGCGCAGAGATTTCATTTGCCACGGCAGTTGATTTGAGGGACTCCGGTGACTTCGCTGACTCCACTGTCCATTAGCACGTGCACACAGTTTCCAAGGATGGCAGAGCCGGCAGCTCTGGCAGCAGCAGGAGCTGTATGAGCGGCATTGGCAAGATATAATTTGCACAAATTATCGCCAACGTTTCGCCATATTTTTCGCTGCAATGATGCCGCCGGGGCTCCACTCTTTATGTGGCAGGAGGATGAACGACAGGTGCGAAACAAGCAGGACCAACTCTGGTAAAGGACAAACGTTTATCAGAGGAGCTACTCCCATTCCCCGGATGCTCCGGCATTTTAGTGCACGCCAGGCGCACGAACTGAGCAAATCATTTCTGGATTGCACGACCAAAGTTTGCCTCCCAGCAGCTTGCAAGGGGCTGAAGGACCGCAGGGCCGAAGGACTCAGGGATAGGACATAAGCTGCGCTCATAACTTTGTCTTGTTTATGTCTGCGGGATGTGATGTGTGCATCAGTGGTCCCCGACCTGCCACGATGGGGGAGTCAGTTTGGTTTCGGGGATAGATCGTTTCGGGTATTTGCGAGAAGAAGTTGATGATGATTACACTTTTAAAACAACATTTGTAATTATAAATCTGTGAAAACTGTCTAATATATAATTATAAATTGTTTGAGCACCAAGAACACCGATTAATCTTAACGAATTCAAGATAATAGGATTCTCTAGAACATATCATGGTCAGACTCAAGGGAAGAAGTTCAATTCCACGTTAGTTTTATATTTGTGAAAAGATATTGATGATGATTACACTTTTAAAACAATATTTATAATTTTAAATCTGTGAGTACAGTTTAATAAATAATTATAAATATGTTTGAACACCAAGAACTCAGAATATTCCGAATCCATAAAAATATGAATCTCTAAAACATATCATGGTCAGACTCAAGAAAATACTGAATATGTTTTGTATTCCCTGCTATGACATTATGATAGTAATTAACATAAAATCAAAATATGTATATGGGCAGACCCTCATGACTAGTACAGAATTACCACACCTTCTTTGCGTGCGTAATATACTACATAAAGCGTATTCGTAAGTAATCCCCTGGAATTACCACACGCTACAAGAATCACACCCAGCTAGGGAAAGTCAAAAGATGACTTTCCCGGCATTGTCAATTACCGATTTCGGATAAGCACCACTCAGATAGAAAGAAAACTAATCAAATGCCCCAGGGCCAAAAGCAGATGAGTCCCATGCCTTTGCCCTTGGAGCACGTCCCGTGTCTCGTGACCCGCTCCCCGAGTATGAAACATTCATTTGATGCCTGCGACATGACACGTCAACTCTGGAAAGCTAAGGTGCACTGAGAAGTTCAGAACCTTATCCTTTCCTAACTTAATATCAAACCTCAGGAAAAAGGTTTATTAATACTAGATGAACAAACTGATTATAAGTAAGTGTAGAGCCAATCCACTTAAGGAAATTGTATCCCAAAACTATATATGTTTTCTAACTTCGAAACCGAACTCACAATATTTTTTACGAGTGCTTTTGTGAATACAAGACTGGGTGGCATTGTTGTATATTAGTGTGCGTGACGTTGCATCGAGAGTGGAACCGTGTGATGGAAGCGCGTCGAGCATAACAAGGGCCTGAGGATCCTGGCCAGAGCGGCCAACGCGGCGCTTGATGCAGCCATCGGAATCACATCTTACAGTCGCCGAAAGTGCTCTCACTGCTCCAGCTGCCACCATCCACCGACAACATTTGGCCGGGCAATTCACACGTAGTGCCCATATATAGCCTCCCCTCAAGGAGGGCGGTCTGATGCGAGTGGCGGGAAACAATTCACACGAGACTGATAGCATAACCAGATATCTGGCTTTGCTCAACGGAAATACATGAAGTTACAGGATGAAAATGAACTTGCAAATGCCTGTGAGAATTTTGGGGTTTGCCAGTTTCTTTCAATAAAATTCGGACCGTATGGAATATCATCAGCATATTATGGTATGATTTCCCCTGAAATGTGTTGGAAAATGAAAATAACCAATAACAACAGTAGCTTTTCTTGAAAATTTGGTTTTCCGTAAGAGAAAGAGTACGGAAAACTACACATAACGAATGCTTTTTAGTTTGAAGTTTGTAACCCAGTGAAGGAGACATTTCAGACCCTATAAAGGATATAAATTCTTGATTAGCTAAATATATGCAACGGAATAAAGACATTAAAATTGAGCAAAAAAAGCTTAGCTTTTAGAGGTTTATTAATATAAAATAATCCTTTATAACCTGGATATTTGTAAAATCTTGTAAAAAACTACACTTCACTAAAATTTTGTTTAACTTTAGAGGATGATTGTTTTTATAAATGTAGAAGAACAAAGACTAGAAATCAGGAAGGCCAAATATTTTACCTCGGGCAACAGCTCGTATGAGTGATACAATTTGAAGCCAATGCGCGGGTATTGGGAAACTAACACTCTATTCTAGTCGATATTATTTCGAATTTTGAAAATACGTTTACTTTTAGAAATCATATCATCATATATTTAGCTGCCAATGGAGCAATCGGTCCTTTCTTATTTGTATTCTTATATGTAATAGTAATCTGATTTATATGTCCTTGCAGAGGATTGTATAATTTTAGTTCGAAGTTTGTAGCCCAGTGAACCTGACATTTCTGACCCTATTAAGTCTCCGCCAAGTCTAAAAAGTCTAGCTGAAAACTTAAAGGGTATTATAACGGCTTACAACAAAAAATTTGCAAAAATAAATACATTTAAAATTGAGTTTATTATGTAAAATATATTACATAGGACAAAAAACAAGGCTTAGGTGTTAGGAGTTTATAATTTACGAATAATCATTTTATAACCTTGAGCTATCTACTCTAGATCTTTTTAAAAACTAGTGAAATGTATACTTAAATCACCAAAAGCCTTTTCAAATCTTTTTGGATATGTTCGTTGCAACCAATTTTCACAACAATAATTTTATCCGGCCATTATGGAGGGCGCTTCGATTTGGAACGAAAAGTTTTGAAACAGTTATTGGCATCATCAATTGAAGTGTAAGTAAACAACATTAAAAATAATTGCAACTAAATCCAAGCGATTGCGACGCCGTCACATTTTAGCGATGAAATGGCCCAGGCGGAGGACCCGAGGCCAGGACTCGCGCCGAAATAAGAAGGAGCCGGGCCCTGCAGTGGAGCCAAAGCTTTCTCGAGTGCATAAATCTGTCCGTGGAATTTCCTCTCGCCTGCCCTGCTTTTTTGCCTGAAAAGTAATTTTATGATTATGTGCGAGATTTTTGCTGCAAAACTAGCAACTGCATGTATGGCTGCGAACGGTGGTGCGAGTCGGTATAATGCAATAGTAAATTGCATGCACTCAAATTGTTTCTAGCAGTGCAGTTAAAGGCCCTCTGATGTCTGCTCTGACTTCAATGTCCCCAATAATGGCCGCATTTCGACGAAGTTATTTTACTACAGTTTTCAAAACCAACGTTGCCATTTCGATTGCAATCGTTAAAGTTTTGGCCAATTGTCACCTTAAAAATGAGAAGAAATTAAGGCTTTCGTGATCAAATTTAGCTGGTGACCAGAATTGACCAGAATTAAATTGCTGGAACAATTAACTGCATTTTCAATTACATCAAGTTAAGGTGGAATAATATTTGGTTTTCTAGAGCGTCAATGTAAGAGCTAAAATTAACAGGGACCCGGACTCCCTGTTAAAATTATAGTTGATTTCTGAAAGCCATCTAAAGAAGAAGAATAGCGAACACAGCTTCCAACTTATTTCTTATCCGAGTCATTATGGTATATGTTCCTCCAACGGGGAAAGTTTTTCCACGAACTTTCCTTCGCAGAATTTTTGCATCCAAACATAAAAATAACTTAATCAGCTGAGGCAATTGTCATAGCAACCCTGTGCTTGCGCTTTGCGGCACTATTCGGTGCTTAACAGCACTCTGTTATTTTTTTTCTCGTTTAGATAAGTTAGATACGTCGAGAAACCCGATTTGCTTTAACGACAAGTTTATCTGATCCTTTCCTATTTCGGACAGGTAGTGCTCTGGGTATCTAACAGTGAGTCGAGAAGTCGACCCTCAGTCCGATTCTTTGACAAGCAAGCAGAAGTAAAATTCAATTTTTCCCCGAACTATTTTCCCGAATTAGACGGCTACCGTACACCATCGTACATATAATTTATTCATAAATATTGTTGCCTACAGTGGGCTTATGCCCTGGTCGCTTTGACGCAGATGAATTCATCTGTGATAGTTGATGGATGTGCCGGCTGCAGCGGCAGTGTACCATAAGTCACCGAAGACCTGTCCCGTGTCCCGTGTCCCGTATCCCGGATCCCCGAACGCCGATTCTGTGTCCACAGACTCCGGACCCGGTCACCGTTTGTTTGGTTTAGTTCGCCCCGATTTGGGGGCAAAGAGTTTTCGTGACGTCTGAGAAATGTGCAACAACGACGAGCCAACGACAACGTGCCACTCTGTCTACATCCCGGCTCCCTCCTTTCACTTTTCCCACCTCGGGTCCATGTCTGGGGCATATGAGTGGAATCGACGACATCGGCATCGGCTATCAATGATGTATATGCGCGGCTATATGCGGCAAAAATGTTAAAAATGGCGCAGGTGTTTCTGTAAGAGGCGACGGCCACGTTCTTCTCGAAGGGCTTAGATTACTCTGTTTCAGAGCAAAATCAATCATCGATTGGATGGCTGTGATGGGCAATGATTTCGGATTGAAGAAAAATGCAATTGCCAAGCGTCCAAAGGGCAATGGTAACGAGCTTTAGTATATCCCTTACATTTTAAAGAGAATTTGCAGTCTTTCCAAGGGTCAGACTCAATTCAAAACTGAAGATCAACTTTAATGTTTATAAAAAGTTTTCTTATTCACTAAGCTTGATCTGCTTTGCATTACCTCATTCGAAGCCCAAAGCCCTGAAACGCAAGTCAGCTAAATTCTTTGCCCGCCTTTGTCGGCACACACACAGTATGCGCAGAATGTTAACATTGCACCAGTGCGGTAAATTGTAATTTTGTGGTTAAATCTAGCCGTTTTAAGAGTTAAATAGGAATTTAGTCAGAGCTATATTATATGGAATATGGTAAAAATTAATTTTTTTTTAATATCTGCCCACTTTACTCACAGTATGCGCTGAATGTTAGCATTGCACCAGTGCGGTAAATTGTAATTTTGTGGTTAAATATTTGCCGTTTTAAGAGTTAAATAGAAATTTAGTCACAGCTATATTATATGGAACATGGTAAAAATGCAATTTTTTCTCATATCTACCCACTTTTCTTTACTTCTTACTCACACAAGGCAATGTCTGGACACCACTGTTCTACAGCCTCAAATGGCAACCCTACACCCTATGCTCGAGTATACAAAATTAGCTCTAGTTACTTTTATTAATTAAAATCAACTGTTCGTAACAATTTGGATAGCCTAAAGTGCCCAGTTGACCCCTCTTTCTCACGATCTGTTTGCGGCGCGTTTACGTCAAAGACTGATCAGTTCTCAGGATCAGTTGGTCTACAATCAAGCCACAATCGCCACCGCTGCGAGGCCGTAAAGACACACCACAGGCGAGCAGACAGGCACACTGGTATCCCCTGGCAGCTGCGACATTGTTGCATGCCCCACCAACTGGGACTGGGTCTCCAGTTTCCGCTAAGTCCACTTACAGCTGGCCCTATCTACGATCGGTCTCAGTTTTCTGGGGCTCCAGGCCGCCAACAACCTGCGTCCCAGCAGCAGCTCCAGCAACGAATTAAGTGACAAAATGTCAAATCCAAACAAGTCGACTACAGCCAAAGGCGAATCCGCAGAGTGTCTGCCGGGTGATCGGAATAAAATTTATAAATGCCAGCGCACAAAATTTGCACGGCCTCTGCTGCAGGCCAATCATTCAGATCGAGCGGCGATCGATACTGCCGACGACGAGGCAGGCGACAAGAAAAATCAATTAGTGAGCGACGTGTGACGATAATAATGCCAACAATAAAAGTTGCACCCAGCCAAGCACAGCAGGAGTAACACACAGAGAAAACATTAGCTATATATTTGCATATCTATATACTATATATACTAAAAACCAACTTAATAAAAGTTTCTTATTTTTGAATAACAATAGATATATAAAAATATAAGAGTATAAAGGTTAAGCCAAAATATTACTGTGTAGAGTTGCGAAATGCTACTGAATGAACAACTTTAGCCCCATAACTTTTTTAACAAGAGATAGATTATAATTCTACAACACTTAAACTCCATTATCCGTATTTAATACAAGATTGTAAGACTGATTAATAAGTATTGTAGAATACCTTAATTTGTGATACTCATAGGTTTTTTGTTATATATTAAAATATTTTTTTTTTTTTAATTATTCTTTTAAAAGTGTGTTTGGGTGGTTTTTACTTTGTTTGTTCTTTGTATTACAGAAACCCCAACGTAGATCTGCTTCAGAAGAGTGCGTTGCACTGAGAGAATCTAAGTTATGATAAAAATAATGATTATCGGAATGACAATCTAGAAGATAGAATTTACACTTTAAAGATATACAGCTTTCAAGCGCAGTTACCTCGGTAAGTGATTTTACTTATATTTTATTATATCCATATTGGTTTTTTTTGATAAACATTTCACCTGAACGAAGTACATTCACTATATTAAATCCCTAAATTTTTGATGCCTCCACCAAAAGCTATTGGTACATTTTGGTTAATACTCTAGAAGAGAAATACGTGCTACAAGGTTTTGACTTTCCACTTGATTTAAAACCGTATACATATATGTGTGCCTTCCCATTGTCGCGCCAAAAGAGTCGGGGTAGAAGGGGATTTCATCATCTCTCAACCAAACAACAGTATCTTACTATCATCGTCATCATGATGGCAGCTTCGGGTTGATTGAAGGTTCTTCTGATATTTGACAGATTCGATTGAAAATCCTTCGGGGCTCTTGCTTTTCTCCTTGACCAGAGCGACCGTCCCAAGCCGGACCCCGGCCAACAGATGGATGATTGCAGATTGTGACAGCGGCAAAAGGGTAAATAAGAAAAGTGGTGGTGGTTCCTGGCTGGCTGGCTGGCAGGAAAATAAATTGAAAGTGCTGCAAAGGAAAATTGACGAGCTGCCAGTGCTGATGTGGAGGGCTCATGAGCTTGAACTTATTTGCACAAAATAGACAAAGCCTTAAATATAATATATATCTAGCTAGGTGGAGTCGCAAAATTCCATTTTGTGGTTTTTTGGCCAAAAACTCATTGAGGCCCTTGCCTTGCCATGTCGTAGGAGGAGAAACACATCTGTTTTCTGGAAATTTTCATTCAAACAATTGTTCGTGAGCCAGACACAGGGCAGGGGAGCGGTGTTTCGATTCCGTCAACAGAAAAGTTCAATCAGAAATTAAGAAAACAGCCGCCGCCGACGACGACAACGCCAAAAAATGTTACGAAGGCAGGCGAGGGAAATTCGCCAGGCTGAGGAAAATGGCTCTAGACAATGAGCCAAAAGAAGTGCAGGTTTGAGGAAGCGGGGAACGGGATGCAACCGGAGCATTACATCGCGTGTCGCAGACACATTTGAAGGCTTCGACAACACTTCAGACTTCCGTCGTGAGGGGCTTCCTGAAAAATAAATGAAAATAATAATTGAGGACACAGGCTTTTTATCTGTTCAAGTTCCCTGTTCGTACCCTTACTGAGAGCTATAATTTTGACCTTTATAGGAGGCCCTATAAGGTATTTATATTCTTGGTCAGCATCTCCAGAAAACTCGAGTCTCTTAGTCACTTAGTTCTAGAGCTATATGGATGAAAAGTAGAAGTTAACTTCCGCTCCTTGCAAATAGACCCTTTCAAAGTCCTCATCGCCTCATCAACATAAGCTGACAAGTGCTTATGTATGCCTTGGATGCTTCCCGAGTAACTCCCAGCTCTCTAATTAAGCCAGCAGAATCAAGCGGCTGCCTGACAAGTCATTCGCACCCAAGAAATGGAGCAACCTGGGGCCTGGAGCTGGAGGACGCATATCAAAGTTTAGTGAACACTGCTGCCCTGCCAGTGACGAAGATGTCAGCAGGATGTCGGGGACAAAGGACATGGCTCGGACCTAGAGCCCTGGCGCTGGCCTGCGAGCCACCCATATTTTTTCCTTCTCTGCGCTCCTGCTTTCATACGCCACTTGCTTTTCATTTATCACAAATCCTTTATCTTTATCTATCCACTCGCCGACATCTTCGCCGCTGCTCGGCGACTTCGTCAAACCAAATGTCGCCTTGTCCCATGGAGAACCCCGCCCGCATGTGCATTGGAGCAGATAACAAAGATCCTTCAGTGGATTGACAGCAGGCGTGCAAGCTACAATCTTTGAAATTTCTCGTGCCTTTAAGACGGGGTTGTTCTGGCAATATTCTTAGACTAGGTAAAAAATAGAAATATTATTATTATATTATTATATATTATATATATCAATATTATTATTATATTATTATATATTATATATATTAATAATATTATTATATTATTATATTTTATATATATTAATATTATTATTATATTATTATATATTATATATATTAATATTTTTACCAAGAAAGTTAAGTATAATTGTTATGCTGAAAACCTAAAGAAATCATTGATGAAAAAATGGTTAACTGAATATCTAAATCTCTGGAAAATAGATATCGCTTATCATATTAATTTTTGAATTGATAGGATATCGATAATTTACCCTGATTCTATCTAAAGGTGTCGAATTATTTCACAAGGTTCAGTTTGTAGGTTCGAACTTGGTTTAGGAATGTCTAAAAATGTGATTTTGTATAGTGAATAGGTAAGGATTAATTAAAAAAAAAAACATTACTTTTGGGTGAAAGTTAAATAAGATTTAGGCATTATCTCAGATTTAACATTTATCTAAGGGGCAAAGTGTTTTTAATAAATTAATTATTTAAATGGTATGTAAGGTATTATTAAATAATAATTAATAAACACGAAATAACATTACGTAAAAATGTATTTGCTAATATAGTTAGTATAGTAATATTTGTTAGGGAGACTTTATAGAATTTTTATTTTATAGTATATATTAGACTTAAGTATATATTTTATTTAAAATTATCACTGGAAAAACAAACTCCGGGAATTTTTTTTGTTGATGTCTTTTGTTGGCTATTCATTCTGATTCCTATAATTATAGAGCCTAATACGCCTATATGTACCACATATAAGTATGTATTGCCTGTAGATAGACATCTGGTCATTTGAATTGCCTCTGTGGTAGTGTTAGTGCAACTGTCTGTGTCTGTGGACATACCGGCTGATGTCCTTTGTGTTTGGAAAAGGTCCTTCATTAGAAATATTTTCAACTTGTCATCTTGCTCGTCATCAACTCAACTCAATATCAAGTCAAACCAACGGCTGTTTCCTTCGCCTGTCGCTTCAGATCTCGTCAGGATGTCAGGACCCCTTTTCCACCCGCCACGCACACCCTGACCCCCCCTTTAGACCCCTTCGTTAGGCACTGCCCCTGCATGTGTCCGGGAGCGGGGAGGACTTGTCCAATAGTGTCCTTTTTCCTTATGCTTTTCATTTGTCCATCTTGTGCTTGTACTTCGTCAGCATATACTTCCCCCGTCTGCCTGCTCCTGTGTACATATTTCTCTTTGGTCCTGGATTCCTTAAATATTTCCTTGTCCTGCGAGGAAGGGTCTTGTCGCCTTTGCCCGGACAGAGTTCGTCACTAGTGAGTTTTTGGTTTGACGAACTTCGTCCTCCGCTGCCAGCCGAAACTTCTCCGGCCGCAGGTTTCGTCGGGATAAAAGAAGTTTTTAAATTTTCAGTTAATTGAAATGTTGATTCTCCAGCTGCGGGTCCAACAAATGCCAAAAATTAGACAAAAATCGAAGTAAAACTCGAGGGAGATGTTAAAGTTCGTGGAGGGAAATCAATGAAATTCAGACAAATCTGGTAAAAAGAATGAAATAAAGTATACTTCTCTTTAAAACAGAAACTTTAAGCGAAATCAAAGAACTATCAAAAATTAAATAAAATGGACATTCTAAATTTTCATCAGAAAACTTTACGAAGAAAATAAAAAGTTGTCAATTCCATAACCTCTATCTTATCTCACCTTCTAAAGAATACATTTTGAATTTATAAACGCTATGTGAAATTACAATTTCATGCTTGGGCTGTATATCTCTTCACTGATCTTGGAAGTCTATGGAATTATCCTTTCTAGTTAGAGCTTCAACAAAGTGGCAGCTTTGTCTTAAGTTCTGCCTATTTGGCACTCCCTAATATGACCTACTTCTCTCACTGCGATGTGTGCTAAGGAGACGAGGAGTGTGTCTGTATTTATTGGACATGGTTGACATTTTGTCCAGTTTCTGGACACTAAGAGTACCGTACTTTTATATTACATATCAGTGTCAACAGCATCATCCCAGAGAGAGGGAGGAATAAAGAAAGGTCTGAAACATTCAATCTCTTAGTCATTCCATCAGCGGAGGAAGTGGGTAAAGGAAAGCCGAGTTGACCTGGCCAACAAGGACCTGTCCCTGCTCCTGCCCCTGCCCAAGGTCTGGTCGCCTTGTTCCGCGGGTCGGCCAACGGAGACGTCTGCAACAAAACTAAATACACTTCAAAAGAATAAGTTGACAGCTGACGATGACTTGTCAGAGACAGGTTTCTATCTTTTATGCACATAATGCGGCCTCGGTCCGAACCCAAGCCCACACACTGGCGCACACGCCTGTGTCCAACCGTTGACGGACGTCGGACAAAGGACATGGGACAACGGGCCCTGAACTTTCCCCCACACACTCACACCTCGGGGATAATGATTTTTCAGTCAAGTGAAAATAATTTTTAAAGTAAACAGACAATTCCAACTCTTTGTTGCCGTCGTCCACTCCAGAGTTGCATAAATTTTCTGCAGGGCGCGACGACCGGCGCCGTCTTCGCAGTGACAGGGGCCAAAGGACGAGGGTGTAGGATGGGCAGAGCTTCAGAACTGCCTTCTGCCGCCTCCAGTCGACCAAATAATTGATGCCCTTACAGAAGAAAGGGTAGTTGTACTCACAGATGGACAAGTGATTGCAATTCCAGGACGATAATAGAGCTGGAGAGGAGAACAGTTTATATATGATTAAACGGATTTATTTATTTATATTTCCAAATAAATGTTGTTAGAATTTCGAGGATGCACTCTTAGCCAGGCCTTTTGTTGATCGACAATTGCTTTCTCTTCAATCGTATAAGCCATACCAAAGTTTCTGGCCTGAACTTATTGGACTTGAATTCGCCGTCCTTGGCCATTTAATGCAATGCAACATGCCAATCCGGAGTCCCTCTCCGGGCTCTGGACTCAAGTTCAAGCACTAAATAGATGGGCGTCTGAGTCGGAATGGGTAGTACGTCAATCTGTCCAACTCGTTCACTCATTTGGCCAGACAGGATGTCAGGCCGTCACTCACTCACTCAATTCAAGCCATGGCAAGCTGAGCCATTTGAAACCATTCCATTCTGCTCGGTTACGATTTAGTTTCAGTTTCGGACGAGTCGCTGTCAATTTAAAATAGAAAATTTATAGAGCAGACAAAATGATGGACAGCCATCGGTAGTTACTCCAAAGCACAACGTCTACACAGGAGCATGTCCTGGCACAGTGGGACCATTTAGGGAATCTGTCTTGGACCAGAAGACCAGCTTTAAGCTTTAAAAGCTCAAGAGCCTGGCTTCCTTCACTTGAAAATATTTCGTATCTACTCTGTAATTTCCACATTTAGATAGGATAGTTTCCTTAGGAAACTGGGTATCTCAACTCGAGCACACTCGACTTAATTACTTGTTTTAAACATAATTTAATTTCAAACTTTAGCATGGACTGAAAAATTTAAAAAATTAAAGATTTAAATATATATATAAGATTTTCAAATATTTATTAGCTGTTCTCTCGGTGATGGTCACTGCATTTGCTAAGGAAATATATATTCAGAATACTGATTGTCAAAATTTAACTGTACGCAGAGTATCCTTATTTCCACTGTGCCTGGCCAAGTGCTGGGCGTAGCTGTTGGGCGGCGACTGACTGACTGAGTGAGTGACTGGCTGGCAAATTGATGGACAGATTGACGGACAGATGAGATTAAATAACTTGTAGAATTATATATACGAATAAGCAGCCCAGCAGACCCCACAAGTCGAACCGAGGAGGACAACAACCGCACGTACCAACCAATGCCTTCCTGGAGAGCAAAAAATAGGGAGCCGTGGGGACAACTGCGTGCAAAATGCAATTCAGAAAGTTTCTGCGATCGACCTTCTTCCAGCGATTTGTCAGGACGAACTTAGTTTCCGACTGCTGTCGTGGTTCGCCTGTTTCGTCAATCAAAATTACGTGTCCTTTCTTATTCTCCTTTCGTCTTCACCCAGCGCCCATCATAAATCCGAGGGTGCCAGGATACTTTGTCCTGCAGTAAAATGCGTAACTGATGGGATAGGCACGTGTTTCTGACCACCAAATGGTTGCCTAGCGAAAACAAAAGTTTCGAATTAAACGCAGATGAATTCGGTTCTGTTTGATAAATGGAAGTCCTTAAAACGGGATGATTTTTTGCTTTATATCGGAATAGGAACTGAATGGGAGTCATTGTATTTTGGTAAGAAGACCTTATCTTCGAGAACAAAGAATATGTGCTAGCTTAGACCCGGGTATCCCACTGTCGAGATACTTGACACTTGACTGTACCTTTCTTACCTGTTAATGTATGAAAGAGGCTTTTCTTGGCATATGATGACACTGTTACACTTATGTTCATGAATAAAATGAAAACTATAGACATGTATATGTAATTAAAGGTTAAAGTTTGGTATCTACAACATTGAACCCTGTTTGCAATGGTGTAAAATCGGAGATGATGGTGCGATGGCTACGCATCGATTGTCAAATGGCGGTGTAAAATTTTATTACTCAATAACTTTACCGTTATGAGGACTTAATTTATGAGTCGCAACAACAAGAACAAAAGCGGCAATGACAATGCAACAACAAATGGAAAAAGCAACTGCTGCAGTTTTTGCTACCATGTCCAGGACCTCTCACTTCGTGTCAGTGTCCGTAGCCCGGTGTGTGTGATAATGTCCTGTTTAAATGCAATAATTTCAACGGCAATTTTCCGCGGGCCACAACAGAGCGCCGTCCCGTGCCCCGAAACCGTTACTGCTCCAGGTCCTGCAGGACAGTTCCACTGTGAGCCATTCCCCTGCAGTCGTGCGCCCGTCTGGCCGTGTGACGACCAAATGACTGCCAGCTTGCATTTATTTATTGCTGACTGACGTGGCCCTGGTTCCCTGGTTGACCTTTGGCAGTGCTGTCCGCCTTGGCTTTTTTGTTTAATTTTCCAATCGGTGTAAAAATTAAGATTTGTCTGATGCGTAGCTGAAAGACCCATTAATGCTGACAATATATCTTGTTTTAAAAGCATTGAGATCTTTTTTAAAGCATTTCTACAAATTATTTAAAAGAATTTTTTGAAGCTTAAGCTTTTCTTCCGCCTTACATGGAGCTTTTAAAATAATAAAACAAAAAAAAGAATGGAAGCTAACTTCGGAGCTAACGACTCTTACTGTTAGCAATTTTTTGTTTTGTGGGCATTTAATTTCAAAATCAACCACGATGTGCGATTTTCCAAAATCGTTCTTATTGAAGATATAGGCTATAGGGATGGATGGATGGATGGGTGCCTACCCCTTTTTTTGCTATACGGCATTTCGCTTTAGCGGCTCTGAGAAATATTTCACTTATATTTACCTTTACTTATACTTATTTTCGGTATCGATATTTATATCTACAGAATACTTGATTCCTTATACGGCTATTCGCTTTGCGGCCAAGTTTCATGGAATGTATATACACCGTAAAGCGAGATATGAGTGTAATAGCAAACTGCACTTCTTAAAGAAGCATGAGTTAATATTTAAAGCAAACAGCGCTCTTAAACTCAAAATGATTTCATATATTTTAAAACAATGAGTCTTAAAATAAATAATATGTAAATGATCTATATTTATCATCAATTACTGACGCAGCTGAACTAAGCTTAGTTTAGTCTAGAATTTGTTTAAGATTACTAACACAGAACTAATCATCTTTTTACTTTTTATAGTACTATATATAATTTTTTTTAAATAGAAATTATGTATGATATGATTGTTGTATTAAATTTTTGAGGGCGTAAGAGGACCTATTTGCCTACTGATCTACAGGGGTTTCAGACGGGTTTACATACCTTCTAGTCTACCTAAGATCTGAATTTCTGAAGGACATAGATGCTGAACAAGAATATATAAATGTGTGTATGTGTGGGGTCAATCATGCTTTCTTCTCGGCCTCTCTGAACTCAATGGTGTTATTTTGAAGCACGCACTATTGAATATACAACGAATATTATTTATACATTACATTTTTACGTTGTTGTCATATAGTTGCATTGACATTTACGTCTGGCTGTGGTCCCACCTGGCAGCACTGGCTCAGTGTCGACTCGCGACTGCGGCATAGGCAGGTGAAGAAGGGTGGAAGGTCCGCGTTCGCGTCACTCTGTCTAGTTGGAGTCATAAAAACGAAAGTTATGGCAACGCTCGGTGGATTTATGGGCATTTTGCAGAATTATTGTTATTTATTTTATTGATGTCTCGGCATTATGCAATTGCAAAAATATTTTGCTGCATACATTTCAGCGGCCAAGTGAGGAGAAGACCGGCCTCAAAGGCAAAGCGTGCGGGGAGTGGATGGACGGGTGGAAGACAAGGGTTTTGCATCGTCAACGTGAAATGCACATTTGTGCTTTTCACATTTTTCGCTGTCAGCGCAATTTATGTCCCTGACAGCGATAGGCATTTCCTTTGAAGTTTCAAGTGCTCGGCATTTAGTCCTTGCTCCGTTGACTCCGAAGCTGTTCCTCGGATGGATATTCACGAGTGATTGCACCAGGCGTCAATGTTGCGAGGAGGCTCGCAAATCGTGAGTATTTTAACGGAAGCGTGTCATAAATAGCGCCGCAGGTGTCCCCATTTCCACTCCAAGTCCAAGCCTTGAGGCATTCAACCCAAGCTTGATGCAGGTACTTTTTAGGGTCAGGAAGGATAAGTTACATCGTAAATTTGCTAGACAAAAAGTTGTATTTATTTGACTGCATTGTAGTGTTGTTCAGAGGTGCAAATAACACATATAATTATCTTTCAATTCGCAGTTCTGTGTATATTTATGAAAACTTGAAAATGTATATTTTAAAATCTTTTAACAGCTGTTAGAATCGTTTTAATACTTTGCTTAAGCCAAGTCTAAACTCCATAGTGTGGCTCCTTGAACTGCAAACTATTTCCAGGCAATTGGCACATCAAAGGACGAATAAAAACCCAAACTGATGGATACAAATTGCAGCCTGGCTTGGGGAAAGGGGTGATTGCCGCGAAGGGAAGGGTCGCTGGCAGAGATTTCTAATTCCGAAACAAGCAGTGACACATTCGCTTGCCATTTGGAGGGCGACGAGGGACCGGGAAAGGGTATGCAAAAATCTGGACGAGCTGGCAATAACTTGCAACTGATAAATGATGCCCCGGGATATGTAGAATTTCTCTCTATTTCGGTCAATCGAATCGTGGACGGGGACGGGTGCAAAATGAATGTGCGGGAATTCCATCGGTTGACATTATTGTGTCCTCTGCGACAAGCAAAATATGTGGCCAAGATGTCACTGCCAGCGAGGGCAAAAAACACAGAGAGCCTGAGCTCAGTCCGAAGTCCGAGCTGGAGGAGATTTGAGAGCAGAACGATATGTGCGCTTATAGCGTCGTTTTTGCTCGCCTCTTGATTTTTGCATGTTTTCTGTGGCACTTCTATCGCCTTGACAGCTCGGCGGACTGTCGCCCGTCCTCACTTTGTCTTATATTGTTTGGCGCTTGCCAGCTCGCCTTTCTCCTTTCTCCTCCGCTTTTCTCATTTCGCCCGCTTTGACAAGCTGCAAGATTAGGCAGCGGACAGTCCGCGCCACACATTTGAATTTTATTGGCTTGCCTGCCAGTGTTCGTGCCACAAAGGCGGGGAGTGGATATTTGGGGAAAGAAGCCCTTGATGGCAGATGGATGTCAGAGGAATTTGATTTCTTTTATTGGTTATTTGACAACTAGAAGGGAAGGCCAGGCTAACTGCTAAATAGTTATAGAGCTTGTATTTATCAGCATGACCCACAATCCACATATGTATTATTTCGATTTCTTTAGTAGTAACAGTAGATATCATTTCACTTCGATATACATTAATTCATTAGCAGATCGAGTTGCCTCTTCCTCCAAACTCTCCCACGCTGTGGAGTCGCCGCAGCGAATGAACCTGGAAATTATCTGAAAATCGCATTGAGAGATCTCCTCCGAGGCAAAAGGTTTGCCAGGTCGCTTGACAGTGGGTCTCAGCTTCAGCTAACCGCCGCAAGGTTTTGTCTTGCCACTTTGTACAACGAAACTTTTGTCACCCGCATTTGCTTGTTTTTCCCCTTTCCGTATTTTATTTTACTTTTTTTTCTGCAGCGCGACAATGTTTGCGGGGGAACAAGCCGCAGACGTAG
This sequence comes from Drosophila pectinifera, assembly GCA_008042775.1. Classification (NCBI taxonomy): domain Eukaryota; kingdom Metazoa; phylum Arthropoda; class Insecta; order Diptera; family Drosophilidae; genus Drosophila; species Drosophila pectinifera. The sequence goes on from VNKC01000448.1 coordinate 37,224, forward strand.
GCGTTCCACAGCCACCGGTTCCTGCCACCGGTACAAGTGCTGCTCGAATGCAAGTCGAAGTAGCGGCTGCAATTCGGAGCTTGTATTTTTGCTGGCTTATTTATCTTTTTTCTTTTAAATTGTTAACAAATTTGGTGGCTGTCATGTCGGTAAGCGAGAGACAACTGTGAGTGGGTGATATACGTATGTCTCTATAAGAGGTGGAACAGAACCAGAAGAGGGGGGAAAAATCAATGAGTTCAGTTGACCTTTGACGATTCATATAATTCGGAAAATAAAAAAAACAATTCCTTTATTTTTACAGCAAGGAGAACTTAACTTCAACTATTTCCACAGAGGAGAGGGCACATAATAAATATTATTCTTAGAGTTGTTTTAAACGTCAGTAGCTGTTCATGTTGCCGCTTTTTATGCAAGAAATACATTAATCGATAAGTTTTATTATTTATACCTTGTTCTCACTAATAATGCCTTGTTCTGTTATAGATACTATATCATGTTCTCACCATTATAACAGGGTTTATGCCACTTGTAACCTATTTTCCCCATCAAATTGTTATCTAATATTATTCAATTCAACCTTTTAAGGCCTAATGTTTTATATTTTCCAATGGGTCTTAAATCGAAAAATATACTTGCTAAACCTATAATCTCTCAAGCAAATATCGTAGACAACAATGGGGACTAGCCCAACCCAACAATTATGGAAACTCACCCCCAATGCTGCCGAAGCCGAAAGAACAACTTTTTAATCAAGTTCACACTGTTTGCAGTGAGTCAATTAACTCGAATGATTGAAATCGTTTTCGGTGGAGAAATGCCACTTAAATTGCTTCTAATAAGCAGAGCGTCGAGACCATCCCTTCGGGCCAGATAGCCACAACGACAACAGCGGAGCCAGCACCCACAAAGCAACCCCAGGGCAAAGGCATGGAAATTTCGCATCACAGTCATTGTCATTGTCGTCATTGCTGCCGGCTCTCCGAGCTCCAGTCCACTCCACTCCCCTACACTACACTACACGCCACTCCACTCCATATTCTCCATTCAAATCGACTCGGGATCTGGCTCGGCTGGGGCGTCGCACCCATCAAAGTGTTGTCACTGTCAGTGCAAATGTCAGAGACACATCAGGGATTAACGCGGCGGCGAAGGAAGATGCCGGGAACCCCGGAACACGGGAACCCCGGAAGCCGGATTTAAGGGTTTATGCGCGGTTGACAAATACGCCGTACCAAATACCGGTGGGCGGGGAGGGGCGACGGACAGTCGCAGAGGTAGAGACAGAGGCACCTGCCGCCCATACGCTTGTCCTGCACACTGTGAGAAATATAGCCATTAACTGTGACTCGAAAATACAGTCCAGTGTTGCTAATTGTTAGGGATGAGGTTGGGTGACACAATCATTTATCATATGTATTTCTTCAGATAAAAAGTTGCCAAATTTCTCACAGTGCTGTCCTGTAGGCAAACAAAATGATGTCAACCGCAATGCAACAACAACAATAATGAGGGCAAACATCAACAACAGACAACTCCGGCGACGTCAAAGGATTGTGGGTCCGAAGGCGCCCCGGAAGTAAGGTGGTGCGTGGTAGACGGTAGATGGTAGATGGTAGATGGGCACCGAGTCTAGTGCCCATTTCGTCATTACTTCAACCGCATTTACATGTGTCAGGACAGGCAGAAGAAGAAGCGGCAGGAAAGCGGAGCAGCAAACCTTTGAAGCATCAAGCCGAGGGGCGACAGCGGGATGGCAACCCCTGTCTGACCAGCGAGAATCCACCCCGCCAGGTCCTTGTCCATCAAAGTCGATGGAAGTGCTTTCAAGTTGTGAAAAGCCGGGAAGTTTCTTCTCTTGTGATGGCCATGTGACCCGTGGGCTCGCACCCCTCCACTCCCACCCACTCATTACGAATGTCCTGTGGCATTGTCGACATGTCCTACGCATTATAAACGAATTACTGTCGTCTCAGCAGCCCTGCCCTTGCCCCCTGCCCGCTGCCCTCTCTCATGTGAGGCCTGGACCTCGACGGGGGCTGCAGGTTGGCGTTTTCAGTTTTAGCCAAGCCAAGTTGGTTAATCGCCGGTAAATTTAATTAGACCCTGGTGTGGGTAAATTACGGTAAATAAATGTCTGACAATATGCAAACCGTAATCGGCTGGGTGGGGCCTTGTGGGGGCGGTGCACCGGAGAGCATGATGTGGCGGTGGCGGCCCATCATGTGCCTCGACTTTTAATCCATTCGGAAAGGTAAACATGCCAAAGTGGCGCAACGAAAGCGCCAAATGTGGAATGGAAATTGTCTAATAAACATTATTTTTGAACTGGATGAGGAGTTATGCGTCTGTCGAGCACACGAATTTATAGAAAGGAGCTTAGAGATGTTGATACTTTAAGAGATCTAATGGGTAAAGGGTGCTTAATAAACTGTAACCTAAAGAGGTATTAAGGGTTAGAACAGAGGTATTTAATCAAATCAGTAATAGTGTTAACTTATATATATAAAGGGAACACCCAGGAAATATTAGTTTTTTTCAAAATCATTTTATCTCACTTTATCTCGAAGAGACAAACTCGAAATTGAGATGAAATTTCGAGGAGAATCGATCTTGAAGTCGAAAATAAGCTTCTCACAATTCTGAGCTTATGGAGAAGACATGGTAAAATAATAGAGAGAAAAATTGAGAGATCTCTCCTCCCTTCGTTGTCTGGAAAGTTATTTCAGGATTTGCTACACGTCTTACATTATGCATTCGACTTTTCGGCGAACGTATTTAATTTGGGTTGGGTACATAATAAATAATACAATTTATTAAATGATAAACACACATTTTTTCTAAAACGTATTGAATTACATATGTCTGTGTTTCCTAAGCTCAAAAAATAGTACTCATATTTAAGTAAATTTTTACTTTTATCGAGATCTATTCAATTTTGAAAGCGAGAAGACTTCTTCTTAAATCAAGAAAACTAATTCTCAAAACACCCTTATTAAAATAAGAATTATTCATCTCCATTTCAGTATGTTCGTTTTTGACAGCTTATTGTGATCGAAAATGCTGAAATAAAGATCTTTAAGGTGGTTTTTCTTCTCGGTGTAGATGATTATCATATTTTAGTTAAACCCAATGATTGCTTTGTCATAATCAATACCAGTATTGCGTTCAATGATTGGAGGCCGGGTATTCTATGATCATTCTCTCTGGTCACAAATTTATTTAGACGATCACGGTGATTTACGCTTTAATTTCCTATTCAGAGTGTTCCATCTGCATAGATCTTTTCCAATTGAACACAGAACAAGGCGCCAACATAGAAAATTAAAATGAGTTCCATTCGGCAGTTACCTGCCAGCCAATTTGAGATAAATAGCCATACATGAATGCAGTGGCAGATGCGCCTTGCAAGATGGAAGATGCCAGGCCAGATCCCGCGGTAGAGGCGATGCAGGAGGGGAAAGCGGTATCATGTAGCGAATTATGAGTTCCCCTCCCACAGAGCTAGTGTTGCCAGTTTAGCTATTTCCGATCGATCTATTTATAACGAAAAAATCAGTTATATGTCATGGAATTAGTTATTGATTATATCAACTATGAACGGAAATACTTAAGCAGATTTACTTCCAAGGCTCTAGAAAAAGAAGCTTTTTGATGAGCTTGATCTGCTTCCCATGGTCTAATGCCTCGCTTGAAGTTATAGTTAAGCTTAAGTTAAGTAAATAATAATAATATATGGTTTATATAGTAGAAATTTACCTAACATGTTATGAATATTAATAGTTATTATTGCATTGTGCTGTAAATCCTTGCCTCATCGGCACGAACAAGGCCTATCCAGAAAAATAATTAAAAGACACTTTACTTAGTAATTTAACTATATTTTGGAACTTAAACTTTTGTAAATTAAAATTAAATTTGTGTAGCCGTTTTGAAAGTCTTTTCAAGCTGAATTTTCCCAGCACTGTCGAGAGAGACTTCACACATGCGCCTGGCTGGCTCGCTTTTTATCGACCATTCGGGCACTCAATAATTGAAAAGGAAGCCACGATCTGCCAGGCCAGGCCAGGCAGCTCGTTCACTTGCCGCTAACGCACATCTCGCAGTTTGTCTAGACCCCAACCCTACTGCTGTTCCTTTCCCTTTGCCGACCCCAATCTCCAGCGCCTTGTTCCGTCGCCTGTCCAAATGTTTGTCGATAAATTTGCGGATGTGCAAGTGTCTTGTGCGTCGCGCTCTTGGCGGATGGCGGATGCCATCACTCGCGAATCGCAATATCCAGGCGCCGCGCAACAGTGCACACAGTGGCCCGCGGTCCTAATACTAAAGGGTGAACTAATTCCAAAATAATTAGTATTTTCTTTTTAAAACAGCTTCAAGTTAAGTATTTTTTAGTTCCTGGCAAAGTCAGCTCCTATCCTTAAGCTGCAATAGGATCGATGAAGAGAAATGTTAGAAATAGTACCAAGTATTCAGCAGAATATATCGAAAATTTGCTGTTTATTCGTATCTATTTTATTATACTCGATGCGATTTAACCCTATTAGTTAATTTATTTTAGAGGGTCATACCAAGAAAATAAATCTTCGTTAGTGGCTGATTTGACTTTCCTTCGATTATCTTATTTTTTTTTATTTGCATGCAAACGAATCTTTTATATTTTGTTCGAGTAGATAAATGTTGAAAATAGTACTAAATATTCGGGAGAATATATCGAGTATTTCGGAGTTTTTTTTTATGTTATATTATTCTCGACATGGTTAAATTTATCACAACAATATTTTAAAGATCGTCTTTGTTAAAATTTATGTAGTGTCACCAAGAAAATTATTCTTCGTCAGTGGCTGACTTGGTTTTTCTTCGATTATTTTATTTATTTTATTTTCATGTTATCGAATCTTTTGCATTTTATTCGAGTAGAGAAATGTAGAAAATAGTATCAAGTATTCAGGAGAATATATCGAGGTTTTTTAAAAAGGTGCTGTTTGTTCTTACCTGTTTTATTAGACACGTTACGATTACATTGATAAATAGATATATCTTCGTCAGTGGCTGACTTGGTTTTCCATTGATTTTCTTTTATATTTTACTTTCGTCTTTTCGTTCTAGTACAAATACTATAAAACCACTGTGCGCAGTCAATCCCTTTCACTGCCCCTCGGGCTAGTTGCACCGACATCGCCATCAGTTCGGCTGCATTTCTGCATTCTGCGGTTGCTCGTTTGGGAAATTTGAATTTGATTTTGTAATGGGGTGATGGCAGCGGCAGCGGCAGGAGCGGGAGCAGGGGCTCGGGCGGGGCAGGGCAATCTGCGCGGCGTAAAAGTTATTGACAATGGGATGTATCTGTCGGGCTGGTGTCATTAATGGCGAATGCTTTATGATCGCATTGCCTGTGCAATTTTCAACACATTTTGCGCTCGTTTTCAGTTGGGCCGATGATTTTCATGTTTATTGAAGTGTAGATATTTTTATCTATTTTAGAGGCGCAAGTGTTTATTTCGACTGATTACTTGCCGCCCCTCATCTCGGCCTCGTTCTCTGCACTCGCTGAATATTATGCCCAAGAAAATATTCCCGTTTGCGTTCTTTCGAATGGTTGATAAACTTATGCGTTTCATCGAAGGTTTCTGCTGTCTGCTGCTCTGAGTGCAGATGGAAGTGATGTGGAGTGAGATTCGAGTAATTATTTTGTCAAAGTAATAAATTCACCGCCATTACACAGAAGTCGTAATTTTAAAATAGAAAGTTAAATTCTTTATGTGTCTTTCTATCCATAGAGCGGAAATTTACGTTATGTAAACATTTTTGATCATCTTTAAATAGAATATTCCTAATTTCAAAAAGTATTAGAATGCGTCATATAAGGGAGCCAGGATTTCAAACTGGATTTATAACGAATGGGAAAGCTTCAAGTCGAGAGCTTTTAAATATATTAGACCCTGTATAGATCTTAGCCTTGATTTTCATGGTGAATGATGTTGATGATAACCTTCATTGTCAAATTACTTAACTCTAGCTTTCTTTTCTATGATTTTTTAGTCGATTAATTCTTAATTCATTGCAAACCTCAACGCAAAATATTAATGGTCACAGGATATTGTTAAAATCAGCCAGAAATAGGTCTACAGAGCATGGTTTCATAACAGTTTTTGATAATTATTAGATTTTTTCAATGAGAAATACAATTTAAGCCGGAAAAAAGACAGCTCAAAAACTCTTACAAATTAACTGATTACTAGGAAACCCAAATATAAGGGGTGCTCACAAAACTGGTTAAAAAATAATAAGTTATAAATAAAATAATATAGGCAATTTCAAATGGCCTGTCTTGGTTTTATACTTCAACTAAATCTGACAGCATTAACAAAATTGTATTTGAAAATTATAACAAGTTGTGATAGACTACACTGTTTCCTCTGGAATCCTGTAATTAAATAATTTTTTAAATTATTTTACAAGTTTCTAGGTAAATTTTTTGATTAGATAGATTTTCTTGTTTCTTGGGAAAATAAAGTGAAAAACCTTGAATCTTTCGGTTGCAGTCTTAAGCTTTAAGCCAGCCCAAGGTGCTCGGACTCGCGGCCATGTGCATTTGAAAAACTTTTAAAGAACTCATATTATAGATGGAAGGGCTCGCGCACCCCGAAACCCTTGGCCACCGCCCACTCCCCAGTGTCCACATGACTTTGTTTGAAGTAAGTTTTCCGGGAGCATCCAGTAAACAATTTACGACGGCGCTGATGATGACGTTGCCAAGGGGGATGACGCTGCTCCAAAGCTGATGATGGCGCTGATGATGAAGACGACTGCGAGCTTGGCGCGGAGCAGCTGTTGTGTCCATCGCACTTAGCACCCAAAACACTTTCCACTTGCCGCGGCGAATCTCCTTTGCGCATTTCGAAACTATGTCCGGGTGTTTGGAAATCCTGCGGCGCTTTGTGTGAAAATTCGGACTCGTTTCACCGCCTGCGAACCGTCCCCTGTGGGAGTTGTGCAAAAAGCATAAAAGTCAAATGCACTTGCCACTGCCGCCGAGCTTTTTGCCTTTCCTTTGCTGAGGGAATCATTTTTCAACACTTTATGCATTTGCCGTCATAATGAAGTGGCCGCCATGCGAGATCCACAGCGCTTCCAGCCTCATCATCATCAACATAAGTAAAATTTTTCTTTAAGCCCGATACTTGTAGACTGACAGGGTATGTCGTGTCCCCATAAAGTATATATATTCTTGATTCATCCATCCGTTTAAGCACTTGCATATTGTTAACTATAAATGCACCATATTTGGCACACAATTAAGAGAATGACATAAAAATTATTCTTCATGCTAGAAATATATATAATATATTCTATATTCAGTTTTATATATTAAAATGTTAGGGTCTTTCAAAACGCATTTTTTATCCTAGCATAAAAATTTTAACATTTTTATCAGATAAATTGATTTCATTATTAAATATATATTTATTTAATACCATCCATTATACTCTATTAATATATGTATTTTATTTATATAATTAAATATCTAGGCAAAAGTTCCTTTAGGTTTTGATTCATTTATAGAAGTATGCTTTGCAACATGCTCGTAAATCATCCAAATGTAGAACAAAAATAAATTAAAAATTTATGAATATCACAAGTTTGACCACAACTTTGTTCCAGTGACCAAATTATATCTTTAATTCAGCTTGTCTCCTTTATACAGAAGTAGTATAATTATTATTGTTTGCCGTAAATGTGTATACAATATTTTCTGCCACAGAAAGCAGATCAGATCTTTAATTCACAATGTCTTAATCATTATTATTATTATTATTATTATTGTTATTATTATTATTATATGCAGTAAATGTATGCTCAATATTTTCTGACTAAGGAAGTTTTTCAGAAATTCTATTATAAATTTCTGCCACAGAAAGCAGATCGGATCTTTAATTCACAATGTCTTAATCATTATTATTATTATTATATGCAGTAAATGTATGCTCAATATTTTCTGACTAAGGAAGTTTTTGAGAAATTCTATGACACATTTTTGCCACAGAAAGCAGATCGGATCTTTAATTCTGAATGTTTTCAGTATATAGTCGTTGTAATATTATTATTATATGCAGTAAATGTATACGCCATATTTTCTGTCTAAAGTTTTTGATAAATTCTATGATATCTCTCTGTCGAAACGGTAGACTTTCGCTTTTTCCCTACTTTGCTCTTCGTTCTTAATTCGTTTCATTGTTTTGCTTTGCCCTTGTCATCTGGTGGCTTCTTTTCCCTATTTTTATTACTCAGTCTTGGCGGCATTAGATCATTGCGGTCGGCTGAACTCCCCAGAGGCTGCAGCCTCAACGGCTGGGAATTTCTTATTCAATATGACATTCCTTTGGGGGAGCCAGTGCTTCGGCCTGGCACAATTTCCACAATTGCTTTGTGTTTATTCAGGTTAATCCTTCATTTTTTCCCTTGGATCTGCATAAATCCGCTTTTTATTTCAAATATTTGCCCGCTCTTTGTGTATTTTTATGGCGAGTTGAATTGTGCAGCTTTGAAATGCAATGCACACATAGCCCCAGCAATGTTAAAGTTGAAAGTCGGATAAATTACAATTAGTAAACATTTCACAATGATTTGTGCCATGACACTTATGAAAAGTTAATCGAGCCGGGATTCGAAGGATTCTCAAAGGAAACCGAAACGGGGATTACTTTGCGACTTGGGATTGGAAATCATTTGGGTGATTGTGGATGCCCAACTACAAAGGCCACATTTTTAGCTGATTTTAATTTGCACTATATGCAGATACCATTTAAAATGATAATATTTATAAATAAGTAAATAAATAATAGCATAGTAAGCGGACAAAAAATTACTCAGATTTAGCCAGTACCATGAATGGCAAACCCTAAAGGATGCGTAGAACGGCTGGCCACAACAACATATCGGAAAGCCAAGGAGGAAGGCGAAGGAAAAAGTGTCAGCTGCAACAAATAAAAGAATAAGCCACGAGCACGGGACAGCTCTGACAGTGACACGGACATCACTTACAAAATAGAAGCCGTCCACCTCCGTCCTGGCTCCACGGCGATGCACAGTGTATATGAGTAAGTGCAACCACAGCTAGTGTGGGAGTGTGTGTGCTGCCGGACACTCTATTTGTATTTCCTCTGAAAATTTATTGTAAAACTTAAAAGTTTTGATGGAAAAATGAAATAAATAGTGACATCACTAAAAGTAAAGAAATTATAAAGTGTCACCGGGGATGATAAGTGGGGCTACAGCAACAATAACAACATCAGCAACGTCAACAGGAGCACTGGCACACTGGCATGGCCAGCAGCAGCCAGCCAAGTTGATGCAAGCAGCGCCAGGACTTTAATAAGGACACTGGACAAGCCGGCAGGAAGAGAGAGCGGCAGATAGAAGACGTCGACATCAGGTCCTGGGACATGGACATGGACAGATGGGCCAAGTGGAGGGAGCGACTGCGAGAATGGGGGTCAAACCCAGTGGTCATGTGACCGACTGCATCTAAGCTGAAATTATTAAATAACGAATTTGGCAAGGCTGAAATTGATAGATTTCATACATAAATTATCTCCCTCGGCGCTGCAGTGATTCAATTAATACAAAAGATTCGAGAGTCTGGCATTAAATATTTTTTAATTCCTATTTTGTCTTAACTTACCTAAGCTATACTACTTCTATAGTTAACTTGGGGAAGTCTAAATTAGTATTTAAAATTGAGTTTTAAATTTGATCGTACCGATTCCGAGAGAAAATAATTTAGAATAAATTAAATCAAAGTATTACTTGGACATTTAACCCATTTTTTACTATTGCAGGGCTCAATATATAGAAATATGTGATGATGAATGAATTAACCATCATCATATATTTCTAACAAATAACAAACCTACTCAACTCTTTATTAAAATAATAAATAGCTCGCTTTAAGACCGAAACTACAGCACACTCTCCTTTCCTCATGTCATTTTTGCACATTTAATGCTGAAGCTTCTCTAGAGGGACGCAAAAATTGGCTACTTCAAGGAAGTTGAAAAAAATTTTAAACTTCAAGCAACTATTTAAAGTTAGCTTCGTTTTGGTCGTTCAGTCTGTGTTTTAATTTAATTTTTTTCATTTTTTTTCTTAGAAAGCTCAACTCTTGAAGCATTTCTGCATTCACATATCCTCAGAGGACGGTAAAATATAAAAAGCTGGACATTCGCTTAAAGTTTTGCCAGAGCTTGCTCGCCCCTTCCCTGATCCTGATCCATCCTTTTGTACATTCAGTTGTTGCAACGTTTACTTTCCATCATTATTTAACACAAGGAAGAGGCGACAAACCACATGGGAGGGCCATGACGAACTGCGAAGTCTGCCAGACCAGGCACAGAGGAGGCCAGGGTTCTAGGGAACCAGTGGGGCAGACCCAAAAGCCCCGGACGAAGGCCATGATGGCCATGCTTTTAAGCGTATATATTTAAATGTTTCCTCTTTAGAACAGTCTCTCCAATAGGATGCTTATTACAAAAGGCAAACCAACGAATATTCTTCATAACATTAACGACGAGAATAAGACGACCTTGTGTTTACCATTATCTACTATATATATAGTCATTAGTACGTTAATAAACTTGTAAATTATTTACATGATTTAGTATCGAATTGTAAACGCATATTTATACACACAAACTGGAAAAGTGTTTAAAAAGTGTTTTTTGGAGCAAGGATTGTGTGACTCAACAGAGAACTTGAACTAATTTTTTATATGGAAAATAAATCTAACTAAAAATGTAGGTAATGTTATGTACACACAACTATTAAGGGAAATTCATTAGCGCTAAAAGGGAAAATAGAAATCACGCCACACCAAATTCCTGGCCCGGAAAATTCCGATGATACCGAGGGCAGAGGCATGGAAAGCGACGAACCTCGGACATATCGTGTGATTTCGATGTGAAAAGTTTAAAAGCCGTCCGAGTGGCAGGACTAAGAAGAAAGAGCCGGCCGGCCGGGGCTTCCTTCAAATACATGTCTAGGACCTAGTCAGCGTCTGTGCGACATTTTTCACTTAAGCTGACAGCTATGTACGCGACCGGAGCCCCCAGCTACCAGGGTATCCTCTCTATTGGAGGTCAGCACGGTGTTCGCTCAGCTGTCATTCATGGGTAGCCGTTTACCGTTATTAAAAAATTACATACTGTCTGGTGTGTGGGTGGGGGGAAATAGGAAGGAAAGGAATAAATTCAAAAGTTTCACATGCACTGCGGAACGATGGGGTCCGGGGCCCGGGGCCCGGGGTCCAGGGACCGGGGACCGGGACATTGGGGAGTACTGTGACGCTTGACACGTCACAAGTTTATAGTGGCTTTTGACAGCTCGGACATACTTCGCTTGCCAGCCAGCGTGTTTTATTTTTCCTTTTTTGACATAACAACGGAAAAAGTTCTTGACTTCTTCTATTTGACGGTTGATTTTTTATTTCCCCCCTGTCGCTGCAGAGGGATCCCTATAGGTGGAGTCTTACTCTGTCACTATGTAAAATGTTTGACTCACACACACGCAGGCGAAAGTTTGCAGCACTTTGCCTCAACTCCTTGATGATGATTTTGCGGTCACTCGAGCTTAATCCTTGGAGACATGTGCCGAACACGAATTTCGTTCGCAGTGAATATAAATAATAATTTCTGCCTGCCTGCAGAGCCACTGGCCGGACCCAGTGGGTGGCGGCGGTAGGGTGAGCGTGTGTCCCTGTCGGTCTCCACAGGTCCTGGCCATATTTGCCACAGACAGCTTGTCGATCTTTATAATGTTGTAATTGAAAACTTTTTTCTCTCCCCCGATTTTCATTTTGCTTTTGTTGTTGTTGTTGTCCCCCGTAGAAAAACATTTCTTTTAAAATATTTTATACTTTTGATATGTCATGCCGGCTGAAAGCTGTCGAGACTCGGCCCTGGCCAAGTGGACAGCAGCAAAATTTTGCCGAAAATGTGTTGTGCAGCAGTCGAACCCGAGGCGGCTCCTTAGCTCGGAGGATGTGGGTTGTAGAGGACTTAGGACACCGCACATCCTTTCTGTGCGGTACGTGGCTAATTGATATTAAAGCAGTTCTTGTTTATTTGCATCGCGCGAGTAGCATTATTGGGTTTTTAATTGGTTTTTAAGACAAGGTACTGATGGGAAAAAGTGTCAAGTTAATTATTATTAGACTCTCCCCCTTATATCTTTATCGGCTGTATTCAGCTAAATAAATGAATAATTAAGTTATTTTAATGCACTTACACTACTTGGGCTGGGTACATGGATTCTGTAGGTGCATCGTTTTAAGATTTAGGAATAAGAAACCATTTTCTGCTAGTTGCATGGGCCCACTTATAATTTTTGTTTAATGCTCTAACCTGTTTGCCAAAAAGGTTAACAATCAGAGCTGAGCTAGATGTTGTGAACTTGATCTCTGGGCTCTCTCGGCTCCACTGACGTTTGTCCAGAGGCATATACAGGAAGAGAAGACACTTGGACAAATGAACATTTGCCAAAAAACTGCTCGGTTGAGTGACAGTCGGCAAGACAGCCAACAATGTTCAGTTTTAAAACGTTAAGATGGCAAATGGCAACCCACTCACTAGACCGACCAACATACTGGCGCACAGCTCTTGTCTAACTGAACATGTTGATATGTCAGAACTATTTTTAGACTTTAAGCAACAAAAACTGCCAATAAACTATGTTTGCGGATGCAGTTTCGACAAATGACAGAAGATGCAGGCGACGGCGCGGTAAACTCGGAGGGGGTCACAGGGCGGACAACCTGATGTACCGAAGTATATAGAAATAGATTCCTGCAACCCCTCTTGACCCTGCCCAGGGCCTTGAGAGAGCAAGTTCATTTCGGCCACACTCGAAGGATGTTCATCAATAGATGAGAAGTGTGGTATGAAATGAGCAAAGGACTGGTCGAGCTGACAACCAGCAAAAGCTTTTTTGTCATTTCCTTGCCGACCATGTGCACATAAAATATATTTTATTTTATTTGCGAGCCTCAAGTGAGCCGGCATACACGTACGCTTCCCCTGACTCGATAAAATGCTTAAAGCTCGTATAAAATAAATATTTGACATTTTCCTCTCCATTTCTCTTTGTCAACTGATGACAATGACAGGCGTACAAATGCATTTAATTGTGGGTCACAAGTTTCTCGGTGTTGTCTTGGCCCAAAGTTACTGGCCAGGTTCCCTTAGATCGTTATCGCCGTGCAGTCCCCATTGGCTTTTATCCTTGACTTATGTGGGCTGTCGTTAACTGATCAACTTGACAAAAAGTCTGTAGACGCAAAAAGTTTTAAGGGTAGAGGGTACTAAACTTTCAGTCAAAGTCTGCAATTAATCCTAGCTGATTCTCTTAAAAATGTATATTCTAGATCGACCGATCTAGTCATGTCCGTCTGTCCGTTTGTCCGTTTACATGCAAACTAATCTCAGTTGTAGAGCTATCTGAATGAACATTTACAAATAGTCATCGTTTCATTGCAGATATGTGTAGAAACTATATCATATAGTACTCATCGTAACAATTGAAAAAAGTAGGCAAGCTAAAGTGACCGACTGTGAAATACCTGGTACTCAGACGGACATGGCTCAACCGACTCGACTCCTGCCTGTTACATACATTTTCGGTTGGGACTATATAAATGTTAAAATATATTTAATACTTAGTTGGTTTTTTAAATATTTTTCTATTCCGGGATATTACAATTATTTTATGATATACGAATTGGTGAGTTAATCTATTAATATACTACAGGAACAATCGGAAATAGACTTGGAAATGAAATGAAAATCGAAAACCTTCATGTTTTTTCTTATATCATGCTTTACCCAACCAATAATGCATCTTTTTATTTAATTAAAATTATTACATGGATCGGAATACTCAACACGGAGATAGAGAAGGCTATTCGAGCATATGCCTTTTAATTTAATCTGCAAAGCTTTGGGTACCGGCTATTTCATAGTCGGGCTTTATTGCTTTATTTCCAGCTACATCGAAATCGAACGACTTGATTGCTTGATTTTTCATACTCGAATCAAGTCCTATGCTTTATAAATGGCGAGCCACCGTTCTACAAAACCGAAAAATTTAGAATAGTATGTCATGAGGTTTCATTTTCAAGCGGAAATTGACCCCGGATGGCCATGATTTTTTTTACTGATCCGCACGGTTTTATTTCTGGTTTTACAAACTCATTCCTAGAATTTTGGATTCCGTTTTTCTAAATACATAAAATATATTTATTTATTTTCATTTTACTTCATAATATGGAAGTGCCTTAAATCGGCAAATATCAATAAGCTGTTTAACCTGGTCGATAGACTTCATAATTTGTATCAGAATGTCCGTGCAAATTTCCACAGTTAAAGCCCCAGAGTTGACTATTAAACAGGGACGCTTGGTTATTAGCGCGCTAGCCGGTCATTAAATGAGCGACAACTTCGACTGCCGGCATCATTACACCGGCATTAATATATCATACGACCAAAAGTCGGCCCAACCCCTCGACTGGACCCGACGAGCGCAATTGGGGTCGTGTGTGTGTGTTTTTTCGCGCTGTCCACCATAATTGGCAAAAATTAATTAAATATTTTCCAAATGAATGATTCAGCGTTACAGCGGCGCCCCCAGAGGGTGTGGTACTGTGCTGGTTGCCCAACATCCAGGAAAACCCCACAGTCCGGATTCCGGACCCACAGAATCATCAGATCAACCTAGGAGGGCGCCACTCAGATGCAGGACTGCATTTGAATTATGTCAAATCCATTTTGTTTTAATGAAACGTTGATTGTTCCGCAATTAATTTTCTATTGTTTGACAGTAATTATTATTATATTATAATTTATATTTGCCTCGTTGTGAAGCACAATGTGTACAATAAACCCTCGTTTAGTATGCACAAAAACCTTTCATGTCCAGCCCTCAGTACAGCGTTTTCCAAATGAATGTGTGGTTTAGTCAATAAAAATAATATTGAACAGCGAATGGTTAACTTCACGGGAAATAATGTAGCACAATTTATTCTAATATAGTAATTTAAAGCTAGCCAAATGAGAGCATCAAAGGTGAGGAGTACGCTTTAATTTTTTCAATAGAAAATGTATATAACAGGCAGAGGAGACATCTTCTTCACCTCGTAGCTTTCATATTTGATTTTCTTTTGCCAGAGATGTTATCCTTTATAGCCCTTTAAAGAAAGTAAATTCCTGAACCGATCTACCTCAAGTCAAATCACTTTCCAATAATCTTTCAGCGATTTTCCCAAACAAAAGGCAGACAAAAATTCAAGCCCAGATATGCTCATTGCCACCTACTTCCCCCAGCACATATGTGTGCATGTGGATAAGAGTGTATGTGCTGGCTATTTTGGCCATGTGCTTGGCCATCGCATCTTGGATATGGCCCCATAAATCGTTTACATTGGTTCGTCTTCGTCAGTTAATTTAAAACATGTCAGACATCTCCGACAACTTTGGACAATTGATTGACGTTTTAAAAGTTTAGCAGCGGAGGCGTTCTTGCAGCAGCAACAACCACACATGCAGCCTGCAGCTGGAAGCAGGTTCCGTCTCCTCCTTCTGCCCCCAGCCCCCTGCCTTCTGCCATCTGCCATAGTCGAGACTATCAAGCTGGACAACGACCAACTGTTGGCCGGCTGGCCAGAGTCTGCTGTGCAGTGACGGTCCGGAATTGCAAAGAGGCCGTACTCCGGCGAGGCCCGGCCAAAGTAATTTATTTATTTTTCGTTTGTCTTGACGATGAGAAAACGAGCCAAGTGATGGCCCAGGCCACACTTCGACGAATGGCGTTGGCGCTGCCATTGCACTGTGGGCCCATTTGCAGAAGTAGGCTCTTAACTTTCTACCTTTTTCGGAGGGCAAATGAGAACTTACAAAATGCGAGACTTCTATTAAATGTCTTTAAATGCATTACTCTGGCGAAAAGGTGCTTTCAGAATCTTATTCACTCATTAAGATAATATCTAATATCTGCATAGGATTAAAAAAAATTAATCACCGCTTACGAGTCTACTTGGGGTGTTTTTAAAGTATAATTATAATCGATTTAATTGGAATGAGAAGAGAGCTCAAACTGGTCTTAATAAACTTGCTTATACGTCATCATTTAAATGTTATGCTCATAAATTTAGTTTTCCCAAGGATGAACTACTTTTCACCTCCTTTTTCAAGATAAAATGGTTACTAGGTGTATGCCTTTCTTATATCTATGATATCTATATATATATATATATATATATTGTTAGGTTAATGTTTAATTTAAGCCAAATAAATTCTTGTTTACCCACTGTACGTGGTTCATGTGGGTCGGTGTGGTTAGGAATACTATCGATGTATGGGATACACAGTTGATGCACTTGGTTGAACTCGGCCCAATTAGTAGCAGGTTATTTAGGCAAGTTTATATATAAAAAAGAGACTTGGGAAAAACTAGCGATGGTGACAGGGTTTTTAACTATAATCCTGTGATGTTCATTTAAACAATTGGTTTGTTATGCAGAGATAACTGAAATATTTGGATAATTACGAATATACAGTCAAATCTTTAATGACCGTAGTGCATCAATTGCCCTTTACTAAATTTAATTTACTAAAATCCTTTTAATGTCACGTACTTTTCACCTACACTGTACAGCTTCTTGATTGTTTCTGAATCCGAGAACATTTTCGAGTATTTATTATTAAAGAATAGAAACGATGGAGACTTTAACGTTTTTATTCGGTTTCTGTACTTCATTATCTTATTTTGTATGGGAATAATTCGGTTTTGTGCATTAAACAGCATTTTTTACTTAAGAGCCTATATCGGCAGCCTTTGAGTTAGCCATCTATTGATTAACGATTATTAAAATATATATATACTGTATTAATTGTTTATACATTATTGTTTGTATATCCATCCCCAAATCTATCTTTCTGATTTCAATCATTAATACTAACTTAGAGCACCGAATGTTATAAGTTTATGGTAAATCTTATTTAATTAAAGATATTCCTTTCTAAATCGGTTTCTATGTTAACTAAATTATCCTTTTTTACTACATTATTTATTGTGAGAGCCGACCATGTTTGATTAAGTGCTCTAAAAACAAGGCTAAATTTAATTTTAAAAGAAAAATTACTTTTAAAATTTTATACGCTCTGCAAGGAAATAAATATTGTAGATTCTTTAATATTTATTTTCTTGCTTTGTAGATTTTTCAATATTTATTTCCTTGCATAGCTTATAATAATTTCTGCAACGCAGTAATGGAGCTATTTTCGACCCTATAAAGTATATATATTCTTGATCACCATCATCATCTGAATCGATCTAGCTAATTCCGTCTGTTCGTCTTAAAACTGTAGAAATTGCTAACTTACCCTTGCCTTTCGGAAATTAGCTTCTGGTTATTTCAGAAATAAGATTACATTGCCACTGTTTAAACATTCTCGTGATTGTAATAATTTGAAAAGACATTAATGTGATATTGTCAGGCAATTTCGGTATAGACATTAATGTTAGTGCTTCGTACCCAAGGAGGTCCATATGGTGGATGCGTCTACTTGAAGATCCGGCCAACTGTTTACAGAGCCCGCCACCCACGTGGAGGGCCCTCTGCCCACTTCATCAAAATCCGAACATTATTGAGCTTGAGCTTGAATACAGTGGAAACTGCGCCTGCTGGAGAGCCAGGGCCTGGAGCCATCTCACATACGTCCATCCATCGTCGGAGACGACAGCTGCAGGAGATTGCCCGGGCCAGTGGCAAGATAGGAAGAGGACGAGTCCAAGGCCAGGCCAAGGCGCTCCACGATGGATTAGGCAGCTTCCGTTCCCTGCAAGGAAGCGCAGCGATGCGGCGTCATCGTCATCCAGTTGGGAGCGCATCGCGTTGTTTACTCGAGTCGGACGTTATCCTTTTTGGACAGTGGCCGCTTTGTTTTGTTATTTTTCATGTCAGTCAAAGAATTGGCAACGAACATGGCCGATGAAATATGTTATACATATATGGGAGCCGAGCAGCTAGGGACAAACTTGGTCGTGGGGGACATTGCATCAATATTGAAACGTCAACATCAAACTCGCCCAGCGGCCAAATGGCGCTCACATAGACAAAGGACCAAGCAGCTGGATGCTGGCTGCTGGATGCTGCCTCGACCCAAAAAAACTGATGAAGAGTTCAAATTTTTCTTTGTATGATTTGACGAATGAGCTGTCATCTCGAATTGGAAACTTGCCATCTTCGCTGGACAACTCAGCACAGCACATAGTCCTTCTTAAGAAAAAATGCTGGTGGAAAAAGTTTCCGACTATTTCGTTTGATGCTTCGTTAGGAGGAGAAATGAAGAGCCAGATGAAAGTGGATGAGTGAAACGGGTTGAACGTCATTTGTTCAGGGAATGTTCAACTTGACAAGGCTGCATTATGTACTTAAATATGGAGAATAATATTTTTAAACAATCAAATGGCATTCCAGGCTCCTTGATAAAATCCAAGAAACATCCCAAATACATTTCACTAAACAAGTTAATCTACATAAACATTTTTCTGTTAAAAATACATAAATTGTGAGATGGAGAAACTAGGAACTTTGTCACAAGTTGCGACAAAATCTTGTCCAAAGGGAGACGACCCCTTCTGTGTAATGTGTTTTCCGACTATTGACGGCTGGGGAAACATTTTATTGATCCCAGGAAATTCATCAAGATTCCTTCGTGTCACTCTCACGTTCTGTCCTTGGAGCTCGCAGCTGACCCCTTTTGCGCCCGCTGATGGCTCCGTAAATGATGCAATAATTTTTAAAAGTTCAGACGGGCCACACCAGTGAGCTGAGGAAAATCAAGAAAAATTTGCCTTGGGGAATTTGGTCCGTGGGCAGGAAAGGATTCTCGTCGCTGGCATACGTTTTGTTTGAAAAATCCACAGAACATTACAAGGAGCTGCTGGCCGTGCCTTGGCGCCGTGATGTATGATGGGTCGAGGGGAGAAGGAGGAGTGGAGGAGGGTGGACAGTATCTAGCCGTCAGCTGCTGCGCCAGTCTGTTATGTCATGTCCTTGGGGGCAGCCGGGAAGGGTAGGGCTTTCCTTCTCGTCATCTTTCAGAGTCCTTACTGACCGGCAGCCCCGTCTCGGGGCCCTGCTAATGGCTCCGGTCCATTATCTCGTCATGTTTGTTACGAAATTTAATTACTCTTATTTATTTTTCACTGCCCGCCTCCGTCCGCGACTGCGTCCGCGTCCTGTTCTGGTTTATGATTTTCAGCTTCGTCAAAAAATGCCAAGGAAAAAATTAAATGTGGAAAAAATTCAATTAAAAACACTTTTTGCATAAAGCGTTCTCGTGGCTTTGCTCGCCCTCGTCTCATTTCCGGTCGTGGTGTCATGTTCATTTTACCTAATGTTCCCCCACTTGACCATAGAAGCAACCCCTCGACAAGCTTATGTAAGTGCATACCCCCATGTCTGGGCTCAGAGTTACAAAATATATAATTTGCTATAGCTATAGATTCCTTTTTTTCATACTAGAGATTGATATTTCCAGACCAAATCGTTCTCAGAGACAGGCGACAACATTTAACTTTCTTGAGTCCCACTTTCGTCGAGGACTTTCAGGATTCGAGGAATATTTAAAATGGACTTAATGGAGAGCAAATACATAGATCCGTTGCCCTCCTCCGCCCGTTCCTCGAGCAGTCGCCGAGCAATCCTTTTTGAAATGAAATGCCCCACGGTGGTGCTGAGCAGGAACTTGTCCATTGACCAGCGAAGGCATTCCTTGCCTTCTCCAGCAGCCTCGTGCATGTCCATCATTTGCCTTTGTCTTTCGGCTTTGTTTGCACACGCCATTCTTGCACAAAATCCTTGCAACCTCTAAAACCTGCCACGCCCTCGATGCGAGCGTCCCGCTCCGCCCAGCCCCGCCCCGCCCACTGGCATCCCTGCAGCTGTCAGTCAATGTGTCGTGTCACAGTGTCTCTCCATCTGTCTGTCACTTGCATGTCTGTATGTCTATTCTACGTGACACCAGGCGAGCGAATTTCCAGCTCCCTCCTCCGCCCCTAGCTCCGTCTAGCTCCTGCTTTCTTGCCAGCGTGCTTTCCTGCTTTCTTGCTTTCCTGCTTACTTGCTCGCAGCTTGCTCAAGTTTTACTTAGCAGAAAAGAACGGGGCGGCCAAGGGAGCGGAGCGAGGGGCTCCTCTGAAGGATGCCCTGCAACCGATGGATGGATTTTTGGATTCGCAACTTGCACTTGGATTACAAGTCTGATTTTGATGCGTACATGTTTGTCCCGCTCTTGGAAAGGAGGAAGGGGGGAGGACACACTGCACTTGCCAAGACACTGCAAGAAAATCCCTCAATTCGCTCTCTTTTAAAGCAGTTTCAATTATTACATTAATATACATCAAGCCATATATGTGTTAGAGGAAGTCGGTTCAAAATACAAACACTATATCTTAAGGCTTAAAATCCAAAGCTTATATTTTTACGGGAAACTCCAAATAAAACCAGATACAAATAAAAATCTTTAAAAATAAAATGCATTTTTTAGACTTAAAATTAGTTTAGATTTAATTAAACATTCGAGGGCTTTGTTTTCCGTGGTTCTGGCCCCAAATCACCGCCCCTACTGTGGGTCAACCTCACACACATATCCGAGGGGCGGCTGGGAAAGTGTGGGGACGCTCGAGTTTTCTTACGCCTTTGTCTGTGTGTCCTTTTATTATTTTATTCCCTGGCCTTATTTTAATTCACAGCGTCTGCTTGCCGCGTCATCCTCCTGGCATTCTTCTGGACCGACTTTGTCTTCGTGGCAGTCTCCTGCCTCGTCTCGGCAACATTGTCTCAGTTCGCATCCTTGCCAAGGATGTTCAGCCGCAGACGCACACAGGCACATGTGAAAGTGGAAGTGCATGTGCAGTGCCTGTGCCTCTGTGTGGGTAGCGGGGAGCCGGCGGCTCTTGTTGTTGGGTTGTAAGTGACATTTGCAATTTTCAAAACTATTGAATGAGTGACAAGTTCTGCAGACACGATTGAAACTGACAGTTAACTCGAGACTCGGCAAGGAGTGACTTGCACTGAGTGTGCAAATGTACTTGCATTCGGGCACATCTCCAACGAGCCCAATAAGACCCGCAAGAGATCTCTGAATATTTTACACTTCAAAGTGCTTCAATGTGGAATATTCATGTTAACTACTCCTCGTAATAAACCGCATAATAAAATTAAAGTCATTCATAGTTAAGTGGATAATCAGTGCCTGTGTTAACCTAAAAGCAAATTAAATAGTTACGATTTAGATATAATTCATGTGTCTAAAGAGGAGCTTCAACCACCGCTGCCATCTCCCTTTAAATTAAAATTTTTGCACCCGTAAATGTCATACTTAATAAGGACTGCAACCAGCGGCAAACGGACGCCAATGCGGATGACGATGACTGGGATCGGTGACTCACTGGCCATTAACAATTTCATTTATTTTGTCGCATCGAATAAGTGTGCAGGGCCTGGCCTGCCAGGGACATTCGAGGCAGTGTGTCTGTCAATGTCAACATCAATGTCACAGCGTCCTGGACCAGACATTTTGACAAATAATTCAAACCACATTTTATAATGAATTTCCCCCGGCCACCGGAGCAGGACGGCACCGACTGATGGGCGTGACTGCAGCGAGGATGCACCTGATTAGCCCCGCTCCCGCATTCTGCGGAAGATTTGTGGGCTACTCCTCGGGGGAAAATATTTCACAATCTGATTATCACATTTATTAGCGTTGCTTTATTTTTGGACTCCGGCCTTAAGTGCCAGAAAGCGATGAGTTGGCCTCACTCGGGCACACATCAGGCGCCCATAAAGAGATTGTTTTATTGACCAGATGCATAAAGGCGCGTTGTGGGTCCGGCTTTTGAATACTTTGCGGTCATAAATTCACCCGCATCACGAGGATCTTTTTAGATTCGCCAAAGAAGCCTGATATCTGATGCTATAATAGGCAGAAAATAAATATTATTGCTCAAGGCTTGACAATATGCAATATTACTTGTGTTTACTCTGTGATTAAAGCTGACTCCCTGTTTACAGCTGTATTTAGTCATGCATCAGGCGACTTGTTTTGAGACCTGAATTTACATAATTCGGATTCATAAAGCGACCCAAAAAATCGATACCCGAATCAGAAGAAATATTGTTATTACCTCTGACGGCTGCCATCATATTCGATCGTGTCGTCAATGTCAATTATCATAAAAACCAAAAATAACTTTTTAAATTTGTATTAACAAATTCGCCTGGCCGTGGAACTCTGGTTTGTTTATACATATTTTTTTGAGGAAGCAAATATTACCAAGTCAGGCCAGCCTTAAGGCTCCAAGAAGGAGATGGGCGCTGGCTCTGCCTCCTCCTCCTTCGGGCTGGACCAAATCAACTCGCCGATGGGAAACACAATTGACTTGAACTGATTATAGATGCGTAATGTCTCGAAATGATAGCCGTTGTCCACGGCCACGTAGTTTTTCTCGGCCTCGAGCTGCTTTTCAATCGGCGTCAGCTGTACATTGATGCAGTTCAGGAAAAAGTGTGGGCAGCTGAGGGCCACCACAATCTCGTAACAGCCCTCCAGGTTCTCGTTCCAAACGGAGACGGATGCGAAGGTCAGGGCCTCCCTGTGACATATATCGATGGCCTCCCGGTTGTTGCGGAAGGTGTGGAAGGTTACGACCCCGGTGGGGTATTCTCCCAGCGTATCGTGGTTGCACTCGCATACGAAAATCGGGGAAGTCTCGGGCGGTGCTATCTCGGTGTCGGCAGCCTTGATTAGCTCCAAGTTCAAGGCCTCGGCCTTCTCCTGTGACTCCAGGAAGCTGAAATGCTCGGCCACCAGTTCGCTCAGCGGCTTCAGCCTGGGCAGGATGCGCTGCACAATATCCTCGCGAAGCTTCTCCTCAACTAGCACCATGGCCACTGTGTTCGGGGCAAAGGGATTATGAACGGATTCGATCAAAAAATGCAGGGCGCTGTCGATGTCCCCATCCTCGAAGATAATCATCAGTTGGGGCGATGAAGGAGAGGGGTCTTCAGTATATAGAGTATTCTCCACACTGGGAGCGGGAGTCTTCAGACCTTTCAATCGCACATCGACAGCTTCATCCAAAAGGATTTCCGGGACATCCACCGTCAGGTTATGAACCATATCGTAGGTAACTGGATTATCCGATGCAGTAGGCTCGGATTCCACCGATTGGGATGGGAGCTCCGAGTCAATCGAACGCGGAAAGTATTCAGAAGTATCAAACATGGTTGCCACAAGAATTTCCAGTACTTTCTACTTTTTCTCGATGTATATGGTTTCTATTCTTTAAACTAATTTTGTTGTTATAGAGTTGGACACGATTTGAAATGACTACTAGGGAGAGGAAGAAGCGACCCTGAATCCCCACAAATCATAGGTATCTTTTAGAGACACATTTGAATATTATTTTTGCAAATCCAAATAAACATAAAGAATACGAAACTAGAAATGCCCGGCAGGCTAGCTCATTAGTATACTATACCTAATTATTTGGGCATATCTAAAGCCATTTAGTTTTAATTATTTAACATAACTAATCATGCCCCACGGGCTTAGAAGTCCTTTTAGTAGAGCCCAAATAGTGGGGGAGCTGCGGGAAAAACACTATTTAGTTAACCGAAACCCACAACGCTTTCTATTTGTTAATCGCTAAATTTATGATCAAATGTGACAGTAAAATTAAAATATCACAAACAGATACAAAAAGCCCAAAATGAACAAAGTGCTTAGGCGCCGCCGAACAGAAGCTGGCGAAAGCGAATTAGGATTTGTTGAAATTAGAATTAAAATATTATAAATATTTGCAAAATATTACAATCTTTTTTCGCCGCCATTTACAATTGCTCTCATTTTTTGCCCGACAACAACAGCATTACGGCATACGATTATGAAACAACAACAAAACAGGACTAACAACGACAATTAAAAACATAGAAAACCACAGAATATTTTTGTTTGGCGGCAGGGTGGGGAGTCGAGCCACCGCAGAAATTGAATAGTAAATTCCCTAACTAGTTGAGGGACATGCATGTGGACATCAAGTGCAGAAACAGCGGGGGAAACGCATATAACTAAACGATAATTCTGCTAACGATGACCATTTGCATATATCAGTACTAATTATAATAAAATGCCGAAAATAAAATTAAAATTAATATAGAAAGCCGATTATAAAACCCTGTTTTTACAACAGATATTACGCACACACGTACTCCATGTTGCAACAACGACTGTCAAAAATAGCAAATCCCATAAATCAACAATGACCATTTTTCGCACAAAAAAAGTCATGAAAATACAAATAAAAAAGAACAGGCCTGGTTCTGTATACAGAAGACAAATAAATATACATTTATTTTCTATGTAAATATAGCTTTTGGCCAGAACAAATCACTGGCAGATTTACGAAACTATATCTAGGCGATTATCACGCGAAGCAACTGGGATTATTCTGTCAAACTCTGTAAAACAAATCGAGGCTTACCTGGGACCTCGAAATGGGCGGAGGCCTGGTCAAGAAAGTCTTCGTACTATATGGAGTAAGCCTTAAGCACCTCTCCCATAGATTACTATAAATATATATTTTTCTCCAGCTGGTTCTGGCCACTGTGCTGCGCATCATAATACCCTTTGCAGCGGGCTCCCAAGCCTTGATGGAGTGCCCACAGTGTACTAGGGCTGTGGTTACCTATTACTCAGCTATCAGTAGTGCCCTGTTTATCGTAGCCACTATGCTTGTACTGAGTATTAGGTTAGCTGATCGTCCTGCGGATTGGTCTTCGGCAGCGGTGAGTAAATTTCTTTAAAAATGGTGACCAATTGTAACTTCTAGTTAGTATGTACCTATGCTGATATTAATGATTTCCTGGACGTTTTACACTTCTACAAAGCAATTAAATACCATGGAAGATAGTTATGAGGACTGCATAGAGGATTTATCACAGGACTGGTGGGGCTACTTTAACCACAACGATACATATTGGCCTGATCTCGAAAGAAAGGTTTGATCTCTGAGTTTGTTGAGTAATTCCCTTAACGCTTTTGTAACTCCTTAGCTGCAATGCTGTGGATTGGAGGGACCTCGGGGCTATATGGACTACCTTCGAAGGGTGCCAGAGCACTGCTATAGTCCCCAACTTATCACCTTGGGCTGCAAGGACATAGTTCAGGACTTACTTCATCCTATGCTAGGAATAGGACACTTAATGCGCTCTATTACACTTTTTGTGGAACTATGCCTGCTGTGCCTGCATGTAATCATTGTGGTCAAAAAGCTGGTCAGTTATATGGCCGGAAGGAGTCGGAGAAGAGTTCCTAAGCCATCGTTAAATAAATCCAATTGAATAGGTTCGTGTTAGTTGTGTTTTTATATTAAATAAATACCTTTATGGTTTCATTAAAAGCTCCGTCGATCATAGCCGGTTTTTATCTAGTCCACTTAGCCGCATGCAACATGCCGATGACAAACTTCAATGGGAGCTATGAAATAAACTGAAATTAGCTTCCTTTTGTTGCTGTTGACAATTTGAATAAAATTAATATACATTTTCTCACAATTTTAATTAATAAATGTCAAATATTTCGCATATGGGTATTTATTTGTTCGTTTATTTGTCTGATTTATAAATTACAATGTTTTTTTCTGTTTTGCCGCCTGTGTCTGCTGTGGCATTTCATGGAAATTGATTTTGTTGTTGTAATTGCGACGATAACAAATTTCCCTGGCGCCAAGCATAAAAATGGGGAAAGCCGGGTGAGTGAGGTGCAGGAACGGCGGAAACATACTTTGGACTCGCATAGCGGAAACGGAAGTCAATATTAGTAGGCAAAAATGAATATTCACAATCTCGAAACAATTCACATTAAGCAAAACGCACGAATTTTTGACAATTGCGCACAATTATTAATGGTCAGATTCTGTCGCGTTTTGCTACCCCGAATTATGGCCGCTGTTTTTTTTCAACAGCAATTTTATTTATATAGATGATATCAGGAAATCAATTTTGGGAAATTTATGACCAAAGAGTCAGGCTCTGCCGCTTTGCTCTGCTCTAAGGTAGATAAATGGAAATTGTTTTCGATTAGGCTAACTATTGGTGAACAGGTTAGGCGAAAATATGTTTAAGCCTTTTTTAAAACCTATACAAATTAAATTGATTAAAGGGAAATATAAACAAACCTTAAAAGCCCAGCTTATTATAAATTATGTTAAAATATTCCATTATAATATTATGTAAAATGAAACGAAGTTCAGACAAGAGTGAACCTTTGTAAACAACTATCAAGTGCGCTTTTTCTTAAGCTCAAAGTCTGAGTATATACAGAGTCGTAAACCCGAAATAAAGTCATATTAAACACTCTCGAAATCGGTGTGCGGTGTGTGGATCCAAAGTCGGAGTCAGTCATTAAACATGTGAACGATACAGCGAAACTTTAACGACTGTGGGTGAGTGTGACGTGTGGCGGCTATGAAATCGCTTTGATTGATTGCCTTTCCCGAATTGACGACGATAGGAGGACCGCACGCCTGTTAACTCTGTCAGTGTTAAATTTAAAAATATACACGCATCGTGTGCGATAAGTAGGAGCCGGAGTGCCGGGCACCAGGCCATAAATACTTGGCTCCAACGAAAGAATTTCTTATGACCTGTTCGAGGTTCCCGGTTGGGGGGATGGGTATCAGGAGTGGGGATGGTGTTTGCAAAATATTTTGTGGCTGGCAAGTGTCAAACATTGGCCATGGCCCAGACAGACAGCCATCAGAGCGGGACTTATCATTCGCTCATAAAAATGTCAAAACTATCACGCTGACATTGACTGATGACGGCCACGACTCCGAAGGCAGGAGGGAGTGGAGCGGCGAGGAGAGCTCGCTGAATGGCATTCCACTTGGGGTCCTTGTGCGCAGGATGCCAATGTTAAATGCCTCGGCTCCGCCACTTGTCACATATCCAGCATTGCCGCTGCCATCAGTCAGCACGCATCCTCATGTTGAGTGATTCCATTTCATCTTTCTCCCATCGTGGTGTTTTTTCTACGGGCGGCACTGCATCCAGCCATCCATCCATCCATCCATCCATCTATCCGTCAACTGAGTGAGTCAGAGCTGCTCTCGAAGCCATCAGCATAACCTTTCGGCAGACTCCTCTGCCCGACATGATTCATGGCTTCGATTGAATTTTGATTGACAATATCGCAAGCATTTAACGTGTCTGTTTCCGCTTTCCGTGTTCTATGAATATTTTTTGCCTCCTTTCCCTGCAAGTGGAGAGTGACTTTGAGAGCGGAAGGCAAGGCTCTTTCGAAGTGATTTTTAAAATCATTTGTCATTTGACAGATGAGCGTTTGATTGACTTCGATGGCTATGAATTCATTCCAGGGAGAGGCTGACTTCCTTGAGAAAATCAAGTGGCCTCTCGAGGACATTTTGATACAAGAGGTGCTCGATATTGCTTTGAAATAAAATGTAAGAGTATGCATACAAATTAAGGGTAATGAGTCTTATGATTAATAAGAGTTCAGGAGATATACTCAAATCAAATACTGGCTAGTGCTTAGATAAACAATAAATTAGCATTCATTTTCTTGCCTTCACAACACTCACCTAATTTTTAATAATGAGCCACAATAACTCATTGCTGATAATCGTGGATTGTTTCATCCATTATGTTGACAATGAGAAAAATCTAGTTCATGTAAATTTATAACCATTAATATGTATGTCACACCGTTCTCGATATCGATTACAAACCCCATTATGGGCACCCACTCTTCGCCTGGCCGTGCACATTAATTAGCGATAAGATCGCCTCCAGTCCTCTGGCTGTGAAAATATCAATTTCATTTTGACATTGATTGAAATAATTTATGAGCTGTACCTTTCCAGCAATCCGCACCAACCAGTTTATTTATGGCCGCTTCCAATTCAAACCAAATCAGAGCGATTTGAGTGATTACCACTGTGACCAGTTTGAGATTTATGCTCCTAACCTGAATGGATGTTGTTGGCCCAACTGAAAATCTAATCTATTTGTTGTGTCCGATAAGGATGTGTCGAGCAGGATACTTATATCTGCGGAAAATCTGGTGTATTTAAAGGTGAATCATGCTCGAGCTTAGTCAAAACAAGCCCGCTCTATATGCATAATTTACACTGCTGCACAATTCTAGATTTATCTTTCGCAGTATTAATTCAAACAAGTAGGAAATCTACAGTCGAGTGTTATCGACTGTGGGATACCTGGTACCCAAAGCATTGTGGGTGAAATTAGGAGGCACTTGGACATGGCAAATTCACTTTGTTTAATTATGCTCAAATTTATGACAAATGTTGCTAGGACAATGTTGAGTAACACCGATTAAATACAAATGTTTCTAGGAACATGTTGAGCAACGCCGAGAAACGACATATGTTGCTAGGAACATGCTGAGCAACACCCATTGGAGCTGCTAACACAAATGTAGATGTTGCAGAAGTTTGGCATATACAGAAACTTTTTTTAATAACTCCCATGCTTATCATCCGATTTCACTCAATTTATTATAATTTTTAGAGCACGTCCGCACAAATGTATTTGTTTTATATTCATTTACTTTATTCGAACTATGGCTTTTTAGGGTTTTTTATGATTTTCGAGGACGGAAGAGGACGTGAAACAAAGTTTTTCTGCGTGTATCAAATAGTCTGATATCAGATAGATCTGATATTTTTATGAATGGACAGACGGACATGGATAAATCGATTCGGCTGGTGACGCTGATTAAGAATTCTTCAAATGGTCAGAGATGCCTCCTTCTGCCTGTTACATACATTTTCAGTTTGCACTAAGTTATAATACCCTTGTAGCCGGAAATAAAAATTACTTAATATATATATATATATATAGTATTGGGTATAAATATATATAATTGTATAAGTTGAAGATGGACATTGCATACATTATATTTTCGTTAAGGTGCTCGAAGATATCAAAGTTTATCAACTGACCACTATAGCATATCAGAGTTAAGCTCACATCAACTACTTACTAAATGTTTTGGTATACAATACATTATACAAATGGCCTACCAGTGTGTCAAATGAAGAGCTTAAAAAAGCAGTGATCAATTGCAAAATTCAGCCGACTACCCGGAAAGTATATTTATATATCTACATACCAATCAACGGAAGCGGTGCCGCATTTTCGGCGGCAACACGTTCGTCTGGCTGCTGGGTGGGCGGCGGCGGCGTCGGTCTGGGGTGGGCTTTGGGGGCGATCGGAGGACACATTTCAATTTACTCATTGCGCCGCTGACAGCGGAGAAGGTTTTGGACCTGTCGCAACCTGAGGCCTGACAACAATCGCCAACAATCAGCGGGAAATGCATTCATTTTAGGACACTTTGCAATAATTGAAAGCGACAAATGGTTTTTAATTATTTTTTAAAATTTATAACTGTGGCACTGGTCCCCGCTCCTGCCCGACCAGAAGCATCACGCACATGCGAATAAATTGCAAATTATTACGAATTTTTTTCGCTGTGGCGCTCGCATATTTTTTAATTTTAATTCAATTGCACTGACTCTCCAAATAAACTGACATTTTGACGCAAATTATCTCCTGTGAGCCCAAAGGCTAGTGCTGATTGTCTTTGAGCTTATTTATTTGATTAATGAAAAGGATTTTCGCACTGTTTTTACGACTACTACTTCACGGATGTTTAAGCTTGCGTTCCTGGTCAGTTCCAATTGATTTTCAACATAAAATGTGCAAATATTGAAATATATTCAAAATAAGAGGTGTTCATACTTGACTGCAATTATTAGCCAGAGGTAGAGGTTAATTATTTAATTGCAATTCAAATACAAAAACACAATGCCTTGATATGTGGATCGCTGACGCAGTAGGACTGGGCCAGGTACCGGTTGACACGGTTGATGGGGCTGGTCAGAAGCAGTACGTCCGACAGACGGACGGTGGCCTCGAACTCCCCGTTCCCGGGAACCGTCCTCACCCGCAGCCTCAACTCGTAGATGAAGGACTCCTCGCCAAAGTCCACGAAGTAGGCCACAATCACAGCTTGGAGCTTCAGTGGGCGGCATCGAGCGTGGGGTTTCGTCAGCTGGTTGATGGACTCCACCAGGAAGCGACTGCATCGGATGACCAACCCATCGTCAGCGGGCATTTCGGTGTGCGGACGACAGAAGCAGAAGAGGGAGGGTATGCGGGCCAGCTCGCAGGTTCTATAGTCTGGAATGGGCAGGAAGAGGCTTATTCCGCGGGGCAAGTTCTTGGGGGGCTGCGACTGGAGAGCCTTGGTTCGCGCCTCTATCTGGGAGTCCTGCAGCTTGTCAAGACGGCTCACATCCTTGAGGGTTTGGTGAAGGTCGTATGGTGTGATCAGGCTGTGCGCGTTCCTCTCGAAGTTCTGCATGGCCCGGGGGTACTTCTCCTTCAGCCAGTCGGGGTATATGGCCAGCATGAGGGGCTGTGACTCCTCCCTCATGCCCTGAAAGCTCGAGCGGTAGTCGCCGGCACGGAGCCCATGGTCGGACACGAGAAATAAGATAGTATTTTTCAGTATGTCAGCCCGCTGCAGACTCTTCAGGATCATCATGTAGGGCAGGTCCACTTGCTGCGCAAACTCGTAGTACTCCTGGACGCCCTGCGATTGCCAGAAGAAGGAGAAAAAGGGTCCCTCCTGCATATGAGGCTGCAGCTTGCCTATAAATTCCCTCAGGATCTCCTGGAACTGACGTCCGGCGGTGCAGTGGACCATCTCCCTGTTGTCGAGGGTATATCGCGTGTGACTGTTCATCTCGAGCAGCACTGGTGCCAAATAGAAGTCGGTGGGCTGCCTGGGCAGCTCCCACTTTCCATTTCTGTTGCTAAGGACGCCCTCGGCATTGTCCTCGCCGTAGGCGGTGCTGTAGCCTGCAGCCTTGAAGCTCTCCCACAGCCAGGCTTCCGTCGAGAATAGTGACTCCGAGTCCGCTTCGTTGCTGCTCAGTCCACTCAACAAGGGCATCACATTGGCATGGGCATCCAGGCCCACTCGACTGTAGCCGTAGAACTTGGTGCTCATACCCTCTAGGAAGCCATTCAGGTAGGGAAAGTGGCGCTCGAAGTGCATGTGGGAAACAGAATCAAAGCCCAGAACCATCACAGACAATTTATCGGAAGCTGGATTCAGCTCGAATCCTCGGACTGGCAGTGGCAGGAAGAAGTGAACATCGTGATATTTGGTGACATTCTCCTGGTTCTGGCACTCGACCCGCACTATCTGCTGACCGACGCCGATCTGGATGCCTGCACTGGCTCCGCGCCTCAGATCGAAGTGTCCTTCCAGCAGGACTTTATTGGACTGAAAGTCCCTGGCAGCCAGCAGCCAATACTTGCACTGCAGGTCCTCCCAGATTTTCTTGGGCACCAGGAAGTTACCGACCCACGTGGTTTCCGCAAACAACAGCTGGGGTCTAATGCATCGCAGCTTGTTGATCGGCTCCACCACTGGGGAGTACCTGGATGGGTTCTGCTGGCCCCTCAAGAGGCATCCCGAGGTGTTGACGAATATCAATTCTCCGGCTATGTCGACCACCGACTTTTCTTCGAACATATCCATCAGGGGTTGAATGCTGAAGTACATCAGGAAGAACATCCCGGTGAACAGCATCAAAACTCGCATACTCCACTGCATCTTGATATAGAAGATTTCACAATTACTTCTTGGGGTTTTGCTTAGGACTGGGTTTTCGAGACGTTGAAATATTCCTTCAAACCTATGCAGGCCTACTGCGACTATCTCAAATTAATAACAACATTTTCAACTGGTTTCCTGCTGTCACTGAATTAATAATATCGAAAGAAGTTGGATAACAATAAAATATTTTCTAAATTTATCTCATACCCCCGCCCTGTTGGGGAAATTAATTAAAAGAGAAATTGTTTAGCGGAATTAAAAAATAAAGAATAAATAAATCGAGCGTGCCGGCGAGTGTTGATCCCACATTTTGATAACGCCAGTGCCAAAATAAAAAACCGAAATTAAAATAAAGCCACTAATAAATAAGGAAATAACGAAATACAATTCCAAAATACTTTCTGCCATTGTTCTAAATAAATAATGAGCACAACTGTACTGCCAAACCCGGCTTAGTGATGTAAATGTGTGCGTGTGTCCATTTAAATTATAAAATCTAATCACCTTTGTTTAAAATTTAATGAACGCAATAATTTTAGAGGATTTCCATCCACATGTAGGGGCAGCAGAAGGGGCCAATTCGGGCGGGTAATTGGCGAATGGGCGGAAAGTAAAAAGTGACCAGCAGACAGCATAAAAATAAAACATTTTCAAAAAACAAATAAAACGGATTCGTATTTATCGACGGCTGAAACAAAACAAAAGAGATTATGGAAACGCATAACAAAGGATTTTTTTTATTTTTATTTATTATTGCATGCAAATAAGCAGTTTACAAATACCAGCCGCCAAATATTGGGAATGGCTTGTATAAAAATCTAGCAATTTATTTAACAAATTATCCATTTTAGCGCTGCCCGCTTTGTTTTGTCAAATGAGGTTAATTTGTGTTTAACCTCACGTGTGCAGGCCCAGCCTCTGGCTGCCCCCCAGGGCGGTAAGCCCAGTTAGCTGGCTTTTCGAACCACTGCCAGTGTGGGCCAACTCAGTAAGATGTGTCAACATAGCGGCCTTTTACAAATTGTTGGCTTCGCGGACGGCAAACCCAAATCAGGAAATGAGTTACGGGAGTCTGAGTTCATCACTGTTTTACGGGGTTAGTGCTCTGAAAAAGTAAGATAATAAACGGAAAAGGTATGAACATATGGAAAATATGAAATATTTAAGAAAACTATACGAAATTCAAAGAATTAGTTGTGATTAAATAAAGTTTTAAATATTTATCAAGAATATTTAAACATATTTTTACCCAATAGTGTTGACTAAATAAAATATAATTTTATCAAGTTTAGTATTTGAAAAGTACTTGCAATATACTAAACTAAGTAAAAATTTGAATTACAAGTTAAAGAAAAATATGAATTATATAATATTAGCAAGAACATTCAAGCTTCAACTCGAGCCCTACTGAACATCACATTCTGACTTATAAAGCTATAAAGGCACGTTTTAAATTTGACATAAGCTTTTTATATTTAATAGAACTCTTAAAGGACTCAAGAAAAAGTAGTTAAAATAGCCTAACTAACATAAAAATAAAATAATAATATAAATATTGAATTTATCTTGTCTAGTGGAGGAAATTAACTCGTTTGATCTTTTAAGTATAATAAGTGCTAGTTAGTTCCGTGACCTACATTTATTTAGGCCGAATCAGCCGTGGCAAATAATATTTTTTCGTTATTATGATTTTATAATTACATTTTTTTAGTGTAGTTTGTATTGAATTACATATTATATATTTTTTCCTTACCTTAGCGCTTTAGTAATTGGATACTATTACAAGTTAAGAGTCAGGTTTACAACTTTAGCTAGAGCTTAGTAATTGTAATTATGTTATGACTGATAATCGGGACATGATTTTAGTCATACAAATAAATACAGTCTTACCATCAGTAAACTATGGAGTGTAATGGTCACACTGTACAGTTCAGTTTGTAAGGCAAGGACTCCAATTTGGAATGATATTATACATATCCATAGGCGCGCTAAATATGAATTTTATTTATACAAATAAGCTTTCAAATGTGCTACATCTTTTGTTTGCTTTACTTTAGAGCTTAGAAATTCGATACTTTTATAAGTAAAACTGATAGTCGCGTTTAATGGGGAAATACAAATAATAACAGTGTTACCAACAGTCAACTGTGGAGTGCAATGGTCACACTGTACAGCTCAGTTGGGAAGGACCCCAATTCGGAATGATATTTTACATATCCATAGGCACGCTAAATATGAATTTTATTTATTCAAATAAGCTTTCAAATGTGGTTTACTTTAGAGCTTAGAAATTCGATACTATTATAAGTATGACTGATAGTCGCGTTTATTTGGGAAATACAAATAAATACAGTGTTACCAGCTGTAAACTATGGAGTGCACTGGTCACACTGTACAGCTCAGTTGGGAAGGCGAGGACCCCAATTCGGTATGATATTTTACATATCCATAGGCGCGAACTGTGCACATTCGAATGCATCCAATCCAATATACATAATTGCTGAGGACATGCCAAAGAGCACCCCAGAGAGTGTGTTCGGAGGAGACGGTTTAGTGCATGGTGATGGTGCGTTGACGTTGTCATCAAAATAAAAATTAATTATGCATTCTATGCGCTGCATTTGAATTGCTTTTGTTGTTTGTTACTGTCATTCCCACTTTGAGTGCGATTGTTGTGGCATTGTTGTAATTATCGTTGTTGTTGCTGTTGCTGTTGCTGTTGCTGCTGCTGCTGCTGCTGCTGCTGCTGTTGTATTTGGCATTTATTCGCATTGTTTTTGTGCGGGATTAATGTGGCATTAAAGCGGCGCGCACACTTTTTAGCATTTGGATCTGATAACTGCGGGGCAAATAAATTACAAATATAATAATTAAGCAGCATTATTTTTGACAAAATAAATGCACACACAATCCCACATCTCATCTAACCCCTGGGTGGGCGCAGAATAGGACGGGGGTGGGGGCGGGGCTATCGGGTGCCCACCAGTGCGGCCCCACGGCGCTAGATGGCGCCAGTTTGGGCGCGCTGTGCGTCGTTTCACTAAAAGTGCATTTGTGCATAGGAATTAATTACGCATAATGACAATTTGATAAAATTGAAAAATTACATTTTATTTAAATTGATTTATTGTAATTAAAAATTCTATAATGGCATCCAGGGTCCGGGTTCGCGGTGCATGCCAGAAATATGTACATTCGCGAACAATGCGAATTTAATTTTATCATCGCAGAACATGGTTTGCTATGGGATGATTTTACCACTGATTAGTTCAACAAAAGTATTCAAATAATTAGCAAAAGCATTGTAAGCAAATTAGAAGTATGGCTTAAGTGGGGCATTGATATTTCCTTTTCCGTTAGGTGTATACAGTATTTAACAGGGATGTGTTTTTAGGACTATCGATAATACCGATGGATTTGAAAATGCATTGTTGTGAATTCCTTGGAAAGAAGCTACTACATCTATGGTGGGACCCCACATTCTGTATTCTTGTATTCAGCGGTAAATGGAAGGTATGGGTGTTCAGAGGTGACAAAAAGTTATTTTAATACAAGATCGAGGTGCATTGTGAATCCATGTTGTATGCTTAAATATGTTACTTTTTATTCTGTGAGATAGTGAGAGATAATAGGAAAAATTAAAGGTAATTACTGACTTTGGTTAGGAAGCTCCAGTGTTAATAGATGGAATAGTCAAGATCTGCCCTCTACAGGCACACACACAGTATGCACAGCATATAAACAAAGCACCAGTGCGGCGAAATTGTATTTTATGGCTAAATCTATTCTTTTTTTAACTCGTATTTGTTACTCACACAAATATAATTCTAACATTTATTGCCTGGCCACCATTGGTCTAGATCGACTCGGCTGGTGAAAATAAAAATACAATTTTAAGGTACAGAAAAGGTTATTTTATTTTCACTTGATTCTCTTGAAAATTGCTAACTACATTTTCAAGATATATAGTGATATTTCCATACAAAATATATTGTAAATATAAATATAGACAAAGAATAAAAAGTTATAAGAATACTCAACATTTTCTTAAATATTACGCATAAGAAAGAAAAGAAAGCTAAGGTTATTGTAGACCTTAATTTCTTCCATAAAGTTTATAGTCAAAAATGTATTTTAAAACCAATACGTTACCGGAATATGTTCGCTTGAATTATATTAAAAGTGTACTTTGGGTTAATATTAATTAATTATAATAATACTATAATAATAATAGCCTTCATTTAAGTCGATATATAGGGTTGAAAGTTTCGAAACTAGCCTTCCTTTCCTATTTATAATAAACTTAAAATTCAGTTAAAAATTAATATTCAATGTATTTGTGACTATACAAAAAAAATCTAATAAAAATAGAACATATAGGACAGCTTCTCCTTGAACCATTGCAGAATGCTAACTCTCTTGTGTATGATCTCCAGATTCTCAGTTTCCGAATGTCCAGTCTCCACTCCGTGTATATGAACTTCATCCAGGGCTTTATTCTCCCCGACATCGATGGTTGCGGTTATGGTACTTGTGCTGTCCGTTCCTGCTGGGTGGACATGGACCTCTGAGCATTGTTCCAGGGCTTCGATGGTGGCGCTTTTGGTCACGGGATTCTCAGGTCTCACATTCACACTTATATCGCCGCCGTACCCTATCTTCTGGCCATTATAACTCAGGGCTATCTGGCAGTCCAGCATGCTGAAGTACTTCAGATACATGATATTGGACTCGGTAATGCACTTGCCCCCAAGGGGCCCGATGTCGCAGAAGAATCTATAAACAATATAAGCCCTCTCGGGCTTAAAGCCGCTCACTGATATCCAAAAGGTGTTTCTAGGATCTTGATCTATGTCCTGCTTTTCACTTTCACCCACTCTAACCTGGATCAATGCCCCCTGAGATGATGTATTCTGCCTAGCGAACTGGTTCTGGACATCCTTTTGAGTCTCCCTTCGGAACTGTTCCCTATAGGCCTCCTCCACTAAGGGTTCACACAAGTGTTCCGGCAAAGAGTCATCTTCCGGTTCAGAGGTCAGCCACAGCTGGTGGGAGTCCTTCATATAGCTTGTGGGATGGTTCATCTTGGCTGGTGCAGGTATTTATTTGATTTTTCCGTGCGAGGTTAGTTTAAATTTTGTTAGTTGATACTGACAGCTTAATACCATATTAAATTTTGACACAAAAGGAAAGGACCTTTAAAAAACGGAGACTGTTAGCCAAAAGCGAATTACTAGGAGTATATAATAATTAAGAATGGAAATTATCAAATAAGGGTAGCTAGATCACTTATCGATTCGAATCAAACGCCTATTTAGCCCCTCTATGTTCCTCCATAGGTATATAGCTTCCATATATTTTACATTTGGATTTCCATGCTTTTTAAACCCATCAACTTGCCTTGATAGATGATTCCCACCCCTGTGTTATTTAAAGGCCCTATGTGAATCATTTCGATTCCTGAGGAAATACCAAGTATGATTTAGGTTGCGCTATGGCCCCACCACTCCCTCGCCGGAATCATCCGACTAATCCGGGCAAGGGAACCGGCCAACATCAAACGGTCCGTGCAGGCAGTTTTGCTTTATTTACGCATAATTTCGTACAATTTATGAGCCAGGTATTCGGCTTCTACACACATCAATTTGGGCTCTTCACGTGGCAGTGGGCCGGGGCCGGGGCGGGAACGGATCGAGACGAGTTCAAAGCGTTTCGCTGCCACACAGTCAATAAAATATTAAACAATTAGCTGATACAAATATAACTAATACTTGCAGGCGCCAATGTGGGTTCTGCCTGAAGTGGCCGAGTGCGGCTGAGTGGCAGCAGTGGTTGCCACCCACAAGGAGGCACAAAAAAGCCGCCGCGGAAGTGTCTTTCTCCTGGAACCATTTGGGTGCCATTAGCCGGGTCGAAGATTAAAGGCGGCTGCTTCCGCGGGCCAGGTCAAACGAACTTCAAACGGAGCAGCCCTGCTAGTTGGCTCTCATCATAATTCCAACAATCGAAAGAGTTCCAATTTGTTTATTTGTTGTGTGCAGTGCCAGCAGCATTCCTTTGAAGCCACCGCCTCTATCGAACTCAGGTGCGATCTGACGGATCAACTATGCACAGTCTGCGCTATGCCACATCCCCTGCTCCGCTCTGATAAGCCCTCGGGTACCCTAGGTGTTAATCATCCGCGAATCGCTCTGCATATTCCCGAAATGGCCTCAGATCAAAGACGTATCTCCTTCTTGACCCTATAAAATCCAATGAGCTATTTGCCAGTATGCTGTGATCCATCGGTTTTGTCGAACAAACCATTATTCTTGGGCTGCCATTTACACGTTCTTTATCAGGTCTTTTGCTGGTGTGATGTTATCAAAGCGCGTAGAAGTACAAATCATAAAAGATGCGCATTTTTTAGGTCGGAAATGTGGAATCAGTACTGATAGGTACATAAAAGCAGACAGGCCCATTCTTTCCACATATTTACCTAAGCAAAAGCGCGCTTTTCATGCCCTATAAAGCATACATGGGCAGACCAACACCTACAGAAAGAATACTTAATACAAAGTGAAACTTTGGAGTAGTTAATTTATTCTTGTTCAAAATTCTATCTATGTAAAGTTAATGGAATGTGTGAGTGTATGCTGTGAGATACCTGGCACCCAAAGCATTGTGGGGGAAATTGAAATATACATGGACATGGCTTTCTATCAATAAGCTTAAGTTGATGAAAAACTTAAATTAAATAGGATGGAAGGCATGTGGAAATGTTGAGAAGTTAATAAAAATGTTGCTAGGAACATGTTAAGCAACATGTTGGTGCGGGCAACTCAAAATGTAGATGTTGCAGAAGCTCAGCATTCAAAGAAACATGGCTAAATCGGCTCGGCTGGTAACGCTAAATATATATACCTTTTAAGGTCGGAGATGCCTCCTGCTACCTATTTCATACATTCACGGAAAGCACTAAGTTATAATACCCTAGTACCCTATGGGTATCGGGTATAAAAATTACTTTGAAAATTGAACTTGATGACACTTAAAACAACACAAGTTTCTTTCATTAGAAAACATTGTTTTGTTATCATACAATAAGATTATGACGAAACCAGATACAGAATAGTTTTATTAGATCTTAGATTATTTTTATATGAGAGATAAGTTGAATTTTACAATAATAAAACTCTAACAATTAATAAAAAGTGCATTAAATTTCATTTTTAATTTCATTAGAGTGTTATCGTAGCCAAGTTACCATTATGGTAGAGTAGTTAGCACTTACTTTTGGCGATATCAACTGCGGTTTAAGAGGTCCGAAGTTGGTTTATTTTATTTCTAGACGTCATTACAATGTCATTCAGCCAAAATGACTACCAACCAAATATTTGTATTTAATTTATACGTTAAAAAAATTTGATTAGGTGAAGTGTGCCAAGACTTTTGTTTCACAAAAAACTGACTTTTTTGATTAACATTAAATAGTTTGGATTGTATGACAAAAATACCAAAATAATTATGTTTTTAGATAAACAGATGTTTAATTCAAACATATTCAAAATAATGGAATCAATAATATGCTGCATAAGCCAAATAATAGCAC
Organism: Drosophila pectinifera; assembly: GCA_008042775.1. Lineage (NCBI taxonomy): Eukaryota > Metazoa > Arthropoda > Insecta > Diptera > Drosophilidae > Drosophila > Drosophila pectinifera. Next base: position 76,614 of record VNKC01000448.1, read on the forward strand.
TTAAAGTTGACATTTGCAAGTGTGGCCAACACTTTGGTGCGTCATTGTATGTATGAGTATACATGTAAAAGCCCCAATACAAATATTATGGAAAATAATATGTACATATTATTTTCACTTATCACTTCGCAAGTCTTGACAACTATTTCCGACTTTCTCTGCAACCATCTACTTATCTAATCAGAAAATAATAATCTATAGATTGTGATTATAATATGGATATATTAAGTGAAGTAAGTAATGGGAGAAAGTGTATGCTTTTGCACCGAATTCGGAGGACGATTTCGAATTTCGATCTAGAAATCTCATTCACAATGGCGAATTACAATGGGAGCAAGGCTATGGACCAGATAACTCCATTTAACTCTGTTTAACTCCGAGCAAAGGAATATGTACGATTCACTGATGAAAAAGAGTGATGAAGGGTCGGGGTTCAATTAATTGCTTGATTCCGGTAGAACAGTCCCAGCATTCGCCATTTCTTTGATTCTTGCAGTAATTTGGTTAAGATTTCAAGTAGCGTGGGCTGTTCCATCCTCTGGCAATGCTGCCACATTGTTTGAAGGTGGTCCAACTGGACATTGCCTATTAGACCAATACAAGTATACGAACGGTTGTATGTTACCTGTTGGCTTATTGGATGACCTTCCTTCTTATATGATTTGCACAGTGAATTTTTATTGTAAATCAAACCGCTCTTCACTGATTTCGATAAATAACATTGAAATATGAACCTGAATATATTGTTTTTGACACTAAAACTAGTTTTTAGGAGATGTAGGAGCTAAGACAAGTTTTAGCATAATAACAATACAAGTTTATTTGAAGATTTTCATTTTGAAGTATAACTTATAAGATATGGTAGTTCAATTTTCCAGAAACTTAACTTATTTATAAAAATATTTAGTTTTTTAAAATGATCAACTATCATTTTTAATCGGTAAATTTGAAATCTCCAACCGTTTTTTTATAATTAATTGAGGAACCTGCCCTAATTAGAATAGATCAGACCAATTGCAGCTATATTCAATTGGTCCCATTTCAAAGATCTTCTTTTAGTTTGCACGATTGTTTTCCGCTTTCCTTATAACGGTGTTCAGTTCAGCGCGGGTGTTATTCTTAAGGTCTGCTGAGTTCCGTGGGAGGGGTCGTGAGGCGACGTCGCTGCCCGGAGAAGTGCCGGCAAAGCTTTGCACATGCAGCGCTGCCTAAGAGTGTGTGTGTGAAAGCAAAAAAATGTGCTCTCTGTTTCTCTCCTCTCGCTGTGTTTTGCCTCTCTCGACGTTTCGCTCTCTCCTCTCAGCTCTGCTATGTTCCAATCCGAGAGAGAGCCTGCAAATTGGCTTTTCTCTCCATCGATTCCCCTCGTTTGCAGAGACAGCTGCGGTGGCGTTCCATTTCAAGCGTCCCGCATTGCCCCGCCATTTCCCCTTAAACAGCGCTGCCGTTCTCCCTCTATGTCTGTCTCTTTTTGTTCCCTTTTAGTTTATTTGCGATTTCCCCTTCTTCTGAGCGGCAGCGCATTGTGCTATCTCGCTTCTGCACCCAATCGAAGTGGGCTAGTTAGAGGTCTTGCTTTTTTTCCGCTCCAAATTCGCTTTAAGTTTTTGCGCTTGCCTTGTTTCTTTTTACCTTTTGCATGTGCACGTGCGTGTGTGAGTTTTAATTGTTGTTGCGCCAATGTAAAGTGCTGATGCAAAGGTGGGGGTGTATTGTCATATTCCATTTCGCTTTATTCTCGCAATCTTCAACCAGACGTTTATTTTTCATTCCGTCTTCCTCGCCTCGCGTCATTGTGCTTGCCTTTCATTCAGCTCAAGCCACTTAATCGAGCGGGGCTCGCGGGACAATTATAACAGTTGTTTTGTTGGATTGGTAAGTTCACTAAAATCTGATTAAGAAATCAATCACTGAAGGAATTCATGAAAGTCATAGCATTAACAGTAACACATCTACATCCTCATTAAAAAGTTACAACTATTCTGATAAAGTTGATAAAATCGTATCTAATATTCATTAATCAATCAATCAATATATCCGTTTTCAAAGTTGAACGCTTCCACACGCTCTCTTGAGGCAATCGGTCATACATACACACATATGTATACATACTCTCGCAGAGCGTGGTATATCTTTGGTCAGAAGTTTGCGCGCAGTGTAGGAGACACTTTCGACATCAACAGCGGAGTCGATCTAGTCATGTTTGTCTGTCCTTCAGTATCTGAGTTATGGAATTAAAAATTTTAAAAGAGTAATATTTATGTATGCTATTGCAGGTAGTAAATAAATAAGTCGGAACGGTCCAAATTGGACGACTATATATAGGAAATTTAAGACACAAATAATACAAACTCCGATAAAACTATGTTGTTTTTTAACATATAGAACATACTCATATAACTCAATATACATCAAATACATATTTACACATATATATATATACATACAATATATGTATATATCTCACTATTTAGAAATTATATTTTTAATTTTATCAAATTCAGACGACTTTATCACATACAGTTTCGGAAAAAAATAAAAGCACCACTGCTGCCAATTTTGTTTTCTATATAACAGATAAGACTATACCTACTAAGTTTTTAATTTAGTGTTTTATTTTATTGTTCAGTATTACCCATAAGCCGGATAAGTGTTATTGTTCTTAAAATTTCCGTCAAAATATTTTTTTTTTAGAGTATACTAAAAAGTACCTTCAAGTGCCGAAAAATAATAGCACCACTACAATATCCTTTATATTTCACTGAATTGCTCTTGAGCGCAAGAGTTTATTAGATTTGAATATGATATCATTGTTTTGATTCTAAAAGATTTAAAGATTTGATTATGATATCATTGTTTTGATTCTGAAGGAATCTATAAAGATAATATTATCTGGCTGTAAAGTTAGTTAGCCTGACAAAGCAGGTGTGAGTTACTTATTGTGTGATTGATATTACCGTAAAAACTACCAGTCCCAAGCACATATGAATACATGGTTACAACTTTTTACCATTTATACCTGTAGAATCATTAAAAATGCAGGATATACTTGAATTTTTTTCTTTCTTATTATTTATAATTTTTTAGAAATAACACAAAATATGCTTTGCATACTCGTCTTGTTGCACAGTGACGTCCGAAATGGGGACAGCAAAGCCCAAGTTTCTAGCGAGTTTTTTGCAAAATATGATATTTTTATATCATGATTATGAAAAATAATAATATTTATGATATGATGATAAAATTATGATATTATTCCTTCTTTAATCCAACGATTTTCACCAATAGGCCGAAGTTTCTACAAGTGGAACAGTTTATTTCATTAAACTTTTGGTGATGTCTGAGACACCAACACTTCTCGCCCTCAGATAAAAATCTGTATGGTTTAATGTCAAATAAAAAGGGTTCGGTGACTATATTACCAAATAATTCAGAAATATTCTAATGATGAGTTAGTATTTCATGACTTAACACCATTTGTTTTTTGAGTTTACATCGAGTATAGAAGAAGAGAAAAATCAATCACTCTAGTTTTCCTTTAACTGTCCGCTGTTTAATAGGCATCCACGTAGCAATCAGTCATACTGGTTTTAACAAATTCAAAATCCTGATATCATATTAGTTAAATTCTTGTGAGTTTCAATTTAGCTTAGTGCTCCAGAAGATGAAGGCCAGGCAGTTCACGAAGTGTGTCTTCCACTCCGGAAAGTGCCTTTACCGGCTGGTGGTCTGTGCTTGCCGGAACTCGGTCCCGAATGCCTGCTACCTGAGCACTGTGAGCAATGTGGAGAAGTTCTTGCACGGCAGTTCCTGGCTGAGAAACAGAATCCTATTGGTGGAGCCCATCCCCCAGCAGAAGGGTTCTAGGATGGACCACGGGGAGAATTGGCCCTCCGGCCCCAGTGTTATTCTCAAGATCGAGAAGAGTATACTTAGTTTGCTTGGAAAGATTCTGTGCCCCGTTCCGCTCCAGACCGTGCTCAAAATTCTAAGTCCATTCGGGCATTCCTGGAACATGTTGCAGGACGAGGACTCGGAGGCCCATGACGAGTGCGCGGTGTCCTGCGATGATTCGATGGTTCATTCCATGAACCTGGGACTCGCCGTCGATTCAGTATTGTATGGTTGAACTTGTGCCTTTCAGAAGATAACCCGAAGGAGTCCTGTGATGTGTTGCTTGAGATGCCATTTAAAAATTTCGTATGACAGTTGTATTTAGATTTGGTAAAAATATATTTCCCTGTTAAAGAAACACCGAGAATGTTCCGCTTAATGAATGGGCTCCTCGCCAATAGGCTTTCCAGCGTGGACTTTTGCTTCGAGCGACTTTCTGCGTGCAAATGTCGGTCACCGCAAAAGCCCCGGCTGAGGGACTATTCGAAGAACCCATTCGCGGTCGACTTGGACCCTAGTTCAGAGAAGAGGAACCACTTGTTCAACCTGATGTTGTCGGGGTGTCACTGCCCGAGGAAGACGGTCAAGGAGCGTTGGTTCTACACCAACCAGCACATCATTCTGTCCTTGGCTACAGTCCTGGAGCGTCCGCCGAACGTAGTCTCAGACTTTCTGTACTCGCTCACACTGCAGAATTTTAGCAAGATCCTGAATCCCGGGCTGTCACCTGCCAGTTATTGCAAAGTGCCGTTTGTGTTTTCCACCGCCTGCGAGGACTACATGAGCCTGTTTGACACGCACGGAAACCTCAGAAGTCGCTTCAGCCAGGACGCTCTGAAGCTTCTGATGCGTGTCATACAGACTTGGCTAAAAAATGGATCCCATAAGAACGGGCAGCCTTTTAAGCCCTGTTTCGCAGACGGTCGATGTAAAATGAATTACAATACGTTCAAGGCTAAGAAGGCGGGCATCGATCGTGACTCTATTGCTCATCAAAATGGCCAAAGACGTCTGAGGGAATCTGATGAGAGAGCTCACTTAAGGCGGAGTCGCTTAAAGGATCCAAACATACAGAGCGGTCTTGGTAATATTTATGGACTACACTTTCCCCCCCGGGAACGGAATGACTCTCCTGCGGAGAAGCCCCATGACAGGGACAATGACAATTACAATAGCTTACTAAAAAGTCGACTGACAGATTCGGAAATGAGTACTCAATTTAGGCCCTTACAAGGCCGATACATGAATGGCGATCCTGGCTTTGTTTTCGGCATGGACTTTGGCCCCCACGATTTGGAGGAAGACAACTCTTCAACGCAAAAAATTGGAGGCTGGAATCCTGACGATAAGCGGTTCGGAATGCACTCTGGTCCCGGCGGCCTAGGAGAACTCGGAGAACTCGGAGACCTGGATGAGCTGGCTGCAGAGCGCTCCAGACTTCTGGAAGACCTGCTCATTCAGCTCAATCAGAAGACTTTCCTTACCCGCGACATGGATAAGCTGATAGATGCCATCAAACGCATTAAATTGGACAAGCCGAAACGGAAGTTAAAAAAGTCTGCTGATGAGTATGTTCAGGACAGCATCGCCGCCAAGAGAATAGCCGATAGCTATTATGAAAAGGTCAGGGAATCTGCCTCGAAATCCCGCCTGAAGAAGCCAATAAATAACTTCAGGAAACACTCCTCGCAGGATACGCACAAAAAGGATAAGGGGCAAGGAAAGCAGATAGCGGAATCCGAAGATCCGTCGAGCAGATCCACTGGCAAGGTATACTACGGGGATCCGATCCCGGTGCTCGTGCACGAGCCTTACAACCCGGACAAGCCCTGGACCTGGATGCGCCGGCATCCGCACCAGGAGCGAATGGACGACAAGGGCCAGTTGGTGAGCGACAAAAACATTCGTCGCTATCGGCGCGAAACCGTGAACCTGGAAATGCTGAAGGCCAGGAAACGATCCTCAGTCTACACAGTCTATTCCGTAGGAAGCAACGCCAGCGCAAGTGGCCTCACGTCCCAGAATTCAATGCAGAAACGCTCCTGACAGAGGCAGTCCGTATACTCCGCCAGGCAGTCCGTATCCTCCGCCAGGACTAGACAATCGGGGGTGCTCCCCCGGTGCGGTGCGAGCTGCCGGTGCGAGCTGATTAAACCTTAGGTAACTCTATAAACTAAGGGCTTGCAGAAGAATATCAAAATTAAAATTAAAAATTAAAGTCTAAGCGAGATTTTTCTTGAAAATCTCAGGGGATGTTAAAGCTTTAGTCCTAATCTTTAATACAGTCCTACATCCTAAAAACTAGTGTTATTTTCTTCTTGCATATATATAGAGTTAAAAACTGTCGCATAAGTATCTAACTTAAACGTGGTCTATACCTTAGGTAACTCTTTAAACTAAGGGCTTGCAGAAGAATATCAAAATTAAAATGGTAAATTAAAGTCTAAGCGAGATTTTTCTTTAAAATCTCAGGGGATGTTAAAGCTTCAGTCTTAATCTTTAATGCAGTCCTACATCCTAAAAACTAGTGTTATTTTATTTTTGCAAATATATATACGACTTAAAAACGGTCTCATAAGTAACTAACTTAAACGTGGTCTAGAGACTCAACCGGTTAATACTTTTCCTTACATCCTTGTGTAAATCTGCAGGGTGACTTCCACCAAATCACATCGCCCATCGACTCACCTCCAGCATTGGCATTGGAATATCCAATATAGGTAACTCTATAAACTAAGGGCTTGCAGAATAATATCAAAATTAAAATGAAAAATTAAAGTTTAAGCGAGAATTTTCTTAAAAATCTCAGGGGATGTTAAAGCTTAAGTCCTAATCTTTAATAAAGTCCTGCATCCTAAAAACCAGTGCTATTTTATTTTTGCAAATATAAATAAGACTTATAAGCTGTCGCATAAGTAACTAACTTAAACGTGGTCTAGAGACTCATACTTTTCTAATATTCTTCCCTTATATCCTTGTGTCAATCTGCTGTGTGGCGACCATCGACTCACCCCCAGCATTGGCATTGGAATATCCGCCTAATTCCGCCGCAACTGTGCTTTTAAATCATTTTGATAATGACACCCGATGGCAGTGGTCCCCGGGCCCTATGCGAGGGCGCTACAGGAGTATATTTTTAGACCGCCACGTCGTCAAGTCGCGCCGTGTTTTGGTATACTTTTGTGATTTGATTTTTACGGCGTGTAGTAATTTGTTGGCTCGTTAAGTTTCTTTAATAGGCTTCCCCTTCTGGCGCTGGAGGGAAGGGATGGGAAGGGATGGGAAGCGATGCAACCCGTTCAGCGCGTATCGAAATGATCTTGCATTCTACCGGACTCTCTGCCCAATAAAATTCCACAATTTTTTACGACCAGCAGAAGGGAAATCCACCGAAATGTTTTTTATTGCACCAGAAACACTCAATAAAAGCGAATTATTAGTGTTGGATTGCTGCTTTTTGTTTTCGTACGCTGGCTCGCTTTCCGAATTCTATTCCATATTTTTGTCCGTCCTTTTCGGAGCTTTTGTTGCTCTTCATTATATTTTTGTTCTGGTTGAGGTGTAAATTCATTTTTATTACAAAAATTTAAAGCCCACAGCTCTTTATAGTTGGGCTTTCTTTTTCCCTGATTTGTATATTGTACATGTGTGGCTTTCCAGTAAGCTCTACGTTTCTTTTTTGTGAGTTGCCTTTATTTTAATTGGTTATCTGTTGTTTATGAATATAAATACATATTTATTACGGCTTTCATATTTCAAGAATAACGACGTTTGATTAATGGCTTTAATGGATCCAGTACTGGGTTAGAAGTACCTCTGAATCCTCTGAATACTATAGTAGGAGTGACATTGTAGTTATTTCAGAGTGAAAAACCTATTTAATCATCATGAATATTTTAACTGGTACTATATAGTGTCATTGGAGCAACAAAAGCTCAGTATAAGAATATTTTGATATATAAAAGTATTTTTTTTTTACTGTGTAACATGATATTTTAGCAAGAGCAAGTCTGTAAGGCTCAAGAACTTTGGGATCAATTATCTCCCAAGACTCTAACCCTTGAAAAAAAACCAATGTCAGCATACCGACACTTCTTTTGGACAGGCTTCGAAGATCTTGAGATCATGTTGAAATTCTAAGATGTCAATATTACAATAGAAATAGATAATAGATTTATTTTTTAACTAAAGCTAGAATTACATTTGTGTGAGTAAGAAATAGAACGAAGTGGCTAGGTATGAGAAATAGATCAAGAGAACAGCTAATGTTTTTAGAATATTGCATAAGAAATAGTTATGACTAAAAGAATGGCTACTTATTTCTTAAGAAGTCATTATTTTTGACCAAAATGGCTTGCTTTTTATACTCGGTACAAATCAGTCTGTACACACTGTGCGTGTGCCTGCAAAGGAATTGGCTGACACGCGATATAGGACCGTGGGGAGCACTATAATAAACAATAATTGTAGTACAATAATTGCAATTCACGTTGAATTCATGCATTTAAATTTATTATCTATTTTAATTCAAACAACCGAAATATAACCAGAATACTTCTCTTTAATAGATTAACTTTAAAGCTAGGATTTACAAGTGTCTGAAAATATAGCTCCAATCGACTTGAAAAATAAAGCACAGTAATTAAAAATCTAAAAGTAAACATATAAAAATATAAATACAAGACTGAATACTGAGGATAATCTATGACTCAGTCTTTATAGTTTCTACAGTCTCTGAGATATAGGTACCCATTGGGGCACTCCAACGGGGTCGGGATGCATCCTTCTGCATGTTATGTACATTTTCGGTTAGCCCTTTGTTATAATACCCCTAAACCCGAGGGGTACCAGGTATGACAAGACCATAAACCACGCCAAGGAGCCAGTGCCACCTAGAATGTGAATGAGTATGTCCCATGTCAGACACTGACATCATAATAGTGTCATTGTCATCAGGCCAATTTCGCCCGGGGCATGGATTTCAAAATGCCAAAAAAGAAAGCCAAGAGCGGGGCCAAAGCACCAGAGCCATAAATCAAAAGCGCCGCATGACGAGCTAAACAAACAAAAACAATTAGAAATAAGCGCAAAAACTAAACGGATCCAGAGGATGTGCTCCATATGCGGGGAATAAATAAACAATGCAGCCCAGGACAAGCAGGACAAACAAGGACACCGACCAGGACCAGGGCAGGGCCAGGACGAGCACGAGGAGGACAACGACAACATTTCATCAACGCAAACGAGCGAAACGTTTATCAACTGCTCAAATGGCCATTAAACGTGTGTGTGCACCGACATCAACGCCCCGAAACAGCAGTGGGATGCCAGGACTATCTGCCAGGACATTCATCAAACGATAAATTGAGTGAATGACTTCATGATGGCGATGCAAAAGGGGCGCACTTCCTCACTTCCTCGCAACACGCACGGACAATTGGCCATGTTGCAGTATTTGGCCCCGGCGGAGGGAGGCGGCAGGCGGCAGAGGGCAGGCGGGTGTGCTGGCCACGCCCACCATGGGCACCATGGCGAAGGCAGATGGAGAACCCGGGCAAAAACCATTTTGAGTGACTGTCTGACTTAAATTGCCATCGCATCCTGTTTGCCAGAGGACGACGGCTCGCCAATTGTTTCTCTGATTGGTATTCATCCACGGACAGTTGGTGCAACCGCCCAGCCCCGTTCTCCGGCCTCCGTTCTCGCCAACCATTTTTGGGTGATTTTCGACTGCGCTCTTGTCTTCGTCCTTAGGCCACATCCATCACTCGGCGCCTGACGTGACGTTAGTGTTTTAATGGACTCCACTTGTCTGCCTTGATCACAGGACTCCAGAGTCCAGAGTCCAGAGTCCAGAGCAAGGTCCAGTCCAGTCCCACGTCCTTCTGCTGCATTGTTTGTCTACGTGTTGGCAGCCGAGTTTGTCCGTAGGGATGAGAGCTTTTTTATTGCAAGCCAGCTCGGAGTCATTTGCATCTTTATTTGAGTCAGAAGCGTATTTATCTTTCGCCTTGACAGTGGCTTGTCGACCACACAGAGAATCCTTAAAAAGAAGAAAGAAAGAAGCTTTCATCAGGACAAAGACAAAACGATTGACATCACAAAATCGAAGGTTTTAAAATATTCCAAACTCTTAGGTTTTTTTTCTTAAGGATAACACTCCTGGCCTAATTAATAAGAGCCTTTCTAAGGCTGTGAAATTGGTTGCTGTGACCATAAAATATGGCTTTACCCTAACTAATGTCCCATGTATTCTTATGTTCCCATGTCCCTAAGACTCGACGGGTTATAAGTTTAAAACTATTGCACATATTTAGTAATTTATACCATTATTTAGGAATAAGCTAGCAAAGTTATTAAGAATTTATCCTCAGGTACCTAAATCAATTGTCCTCCTTGTAAAGCGTTACTTCCTGCTACTTTTATTGACCATATTGATTATTTTATTAATTATAACTTACAAAGAGCCTTCAAGGCACCAAACCATAAACATATTCCCAGCCTTGTCAGCCAAAGATCGCAGTGATCGATGCAAAAACGGAAATATTGGCAACTTTCTTGCACATTAAGGAGCTTACAGAGCTCCTAGCGATTGAGTGCCATTCCACGAGACCGGCGACTTATGTCAGCCGACTTCCTGACACTAATCGGGGCGACGGGTTTTGGGACGATCTTAATCGCTGCTAATATAAACTAATTAGCATACTTAGTCCCCGATGAGTGCGATAGTGTGCGGTAGTGCGCCTCACAAGCTCCCATCAAGATGCGACACGGTCTGAAATTATCTAATGAATTTTCACTTAATCCAAATCAAAAGTGGCGATCGAGATGCGGCATCCGTTTGCATCTGTTGACATCGTCAGCCAAGTAAGACTCATGCCTTGTGTTGTGCTGTCTCGTGTCGTTGGTTGTCATAATCCGATCAGTAGGCGAATCCGAGAGCCAAGGCCCCGGCAGATCCCATGGGCAGAAGCCACGAGGAGCCCGCGATTCCGCGCCGGCACCTAAGATATGATCTGTGAGGTCGTCAGCACGAAGTCGTCTCCCCTCCACTCCTCCACGCTGATCCGGAGGCTTCGCGTTGATGTTCGTTTCACTCTCGCTAATAATTCGCTTGGCAGATATTCAGGCATAATTAGAGATTAATTGTTCTATTCATAATTGGTCTTGGCACGGTATTTTTGGACATTGGACAGGAAGGCGAAAATTACATCAACTTGGGGTTCTCTGGCTGTCACCCAGTGCTAAATGGCGGGGACTGGGGACAGATATGCACACAGAGCAACCGGAATGACAGCAACAGTTGCCCATGCGGAATCATATTTGAATATGATGAGCTGCATCAAGAGCAGCACGAGAGTGGGTTCTCTAATAGGCAGAGGGTATGGGGAAATTTATTACTGGTCTGGTTTCTTTAATAAGTGAACTGAAATTAGCACTCTACAATAGAGAACTAATGACATAAAAAATGATTAGTTTCTTTAGAAACCTGAGTAACATAGATCTTTTTTAAATTACCTCACGGATAAAGCCTATCAAATAATACGAAGGGAACAAATATTACTCTCCTGGTGGCTTCAAAAAGAGAACTTATATTAGCGGACTTATTAGAAGTGAACTAATGACATAAATAAACTTAAATAAATATTTCATTGGTTGGAAGATCATATGTTGATCTATGATCATAGATCATTTTTGACTTACCACAAAGATAAAGCCTCAAAAATAATATCATATTTATTAATAGATGAACTAATTGATTGATTAATGATTAGTACCAACGTAATTTTATTTTGAATTAAATAGTATCAGTACTACAAATATCTATATGTTATAATTTATTCTGATCCGAAATTTGGTACAGTTGACATCTAACTTTGACATCACATTCGAGTGTTATTACAACCTAAATTAATTATACTTCAATTAAAGCTACATTTGTATTTCAAGAAAATAATCATTTCATAATCATTATTCAATGACTAAACTTTTTCTTGTTAATATATAAATACTAATCTAAAGATTGCAAATATGTTGCTGTCACCCTGCACATGCCAGGGCTGTCATCAATCAGCAGACTTTATAGAGTTGCCACCTGCCACCATCTTTTAGAATATGTATATGTATGAATTGCTTTTTTTTTTTTAATTATTCTATGATATGTTCACATTTAAACATTTTATGTAACAACTTTACTATTTATAGGTTTTTAAAGTCACCGTAAAGACTGTAATAATTGCTTAAGAATTAGTATTATAACTATACTTGTCGCTTGGAATATTTTAGATGGAAAATATTTAAATAAATAAAAAACTCAAATTGTATTCTTATCTTTATGTTTCTCACATAGAGTATTACAAACAATGGTGGTTTTCACCCTTCCTGTTTTGTAATACTTGAACAGCTTATTAATTTATTATATTGGCAAATAAGTAGAAGTAAGAGCTACAACTTTAGTAATTAAGTTGAGATATAAGTTTGGCATTCTAAATTTCTTCCTTGCATGCTTGAATCATAACTAACTTTTTAAACTTAAATAATAAATATAATTGCTATGGAGAGTTTTCAATCTACTCGAACATCTGACAAGGTTATCAAGTACCAATTTATTTTTCTCTCCAAGCGAGTTAAGCATGTCAACTTATCTCGTGCAATCGCATCAACAAAATTTGTTAAACCTTTCCCTAACGGAATTTGACAAGATATGCTTGTGTTCTACCCAATTTTCTTGTTTTGGCTTGTGTAATTTTTTTTATTTGCACATAAAGTTGATGGTTGGCTCGTTTGTTTGACATTCCGCAGGACATGACCGAAACGGAGGACTCGCAAAGTGAAAGCAGCAGCATATTTTATTTCCCCTAATGACAGCGCGCACAAAATGTCTCCAAGGACCTGGCACCAAGGACCAGACCCAAAACAGAAGCAGAAGCACCAGCAAAGCCAAGCCAAAGTGGCCAGGCCAAAGAGAGCACTCATAAAATGTGGAATTTATGCTCTGGCTTTCCTTTGTTTTTACTCAAATCGTACATAGATTATACAGAATTATGACGAGCGCATGTCTATCCATCGAGCAGGACAATGGACGAATGTCGCCCTCAGATTGGGGTGGACTCGAGTCGACTTTGTTGTTGTTGTTGTCGTTATCGTTAGACTGTGCAAATAGTTTTCATAAATTAATTTTATTTCGCTGGCGGAGAACCTTCGTCCTGCGTCCAATTTCCAGACAGTTACATATTTCTTTCCTAATTGTGCGACGTTTTCGTTTCGTTTCGTCTTCTTGGCAAAAATGGACGTAAATTACACCACTTTGCGACGATTTGCAACGATTTGGGGTACGAAACTTGTATCGCAAATCCATAAATATTTATATTCATGGTGGAGGGAATGATATAAGTGGCAGGGAACGCTTGGTAAATACAAGATTATGTTTCGGGAATGCTATTTTATATACAGCAAGTCTGCTTCTGATGCGTCAGTATTTTTTGTTGACTTAATATCGTAGATCTCGGTGTTCTGGACATTTAACAAATTAAACTGTAGAGATAGTAGAGATTAAATGCGATAACATCAACAGGATTTAAAGATATTAAGAAAAAGGCTCTAAATAAGCAAGAAATGCCTTCATGTTCTGACTTCATATCAATATTTTAAACATTTAATTGCTTCGAGAATTTATATTTGTATTTTTGTAAGGGGCCATATCTTCCTTTACAAGAAAAAGAAGGCTGTAAAGTGTTTAGCAAACATTTTGCGGCTCCTAAGTCAAGCTGTTTAAACATTTTAAACTATGAAGGTTGGGCAGGGAATCAGTTTTGTCTGTGTTTGTATTGCATAGTCGTTCGCCAGGATTAGGTGACAACCTAAATCCCTATTTGGTTACCAATCTTGTTTGTTTTCTCTGAAGACGAACCCCCACACCGAGGCGAATCGCTTAAATCCGCAAACTGGAATCGTAAAAATGAATTTTTAATGCCTGACATAGCCGGGCAGACCAGACCGGAGCGATAGACGGAAATACATGTGGCTATTGGAGGAGATATCCCCACGGAAGCAGATGGAGATGGAGAGGAGGGACCAGGACTTGGACCGGGCCAACCATCATTTCAAAATAACGTATCGTAAATTTCCAAGTTAACATCAAAATTGTGAAAATTATGTACAATTCCCAGGAACAGCAACGAGGGCAGACCGAGAACATTCATAACCAAATTTATTGCAAATAAGAAAAATGTCCGCCAACCGATAGACGGACAGAGACGGAATGAGACCGAGAGAGAGGGAGATGGTGCTGGTGGGAAAACCAACAGATAGACAGAAGTGTAAGCGGGCTGAGTGGAAAGCTTCAGAGGAGGACATGGCAGCCCAGGCGAGCTGTGAACGTAGTAAAAGTGGCCACAGGACAACGGCAAGGATTGCTTCCTCCCGCCCGATGCCTGCCCCTGTCCTCTGCGGTCAGCAGAAAATGTAGAAAAATAGATGAAAAGCAAAGCGTTACACACATAAAGTCCGCACACACACACAAAAGGAGTCACAGGAAAAACAAGAGACAAAAAAATGATGAAAGACAAACACTCGCCACAAGGATAATGGACAGCGGCCCAGAGCGAGACGGCAGATCCGGGAACATTGCGCGCACTCGGAACCTTTTCTTAGCCGAAAGGGGCGGGAATCCATAAATATATATATATATTTATAGATCAGAAATCGGGAGTAGGTTATTGGGATGGCAGGACGCTGGGTAGCTGCTATCAATGTAAATTGGAAAACACAAAACTTTTAAGAAGACTTCACTGGAAGAAGGGAATCCTTGAGGGATAGACTTTAATATTTAGAAACATATAAAATTATAGGAAGGGGAAAACGATTTCGTTTCCCATTTCGTCACAACTTTTTTAATAACTTCCCAGTCCTGTATCAACCCAGATGAAGTGTCAAATTAAAAACCGAAAATCCTTCGGCAACAATGCAAATTATCCACCCTGCCTAAGTGGCCGGGAACAAAGGGGAGCCTAGCACTGGGCAGGGGGTAAAACATGAAGTGTCGACCTTAATTACACGTGCCACGCCCACTCGCATGACTAAACAAAAGTTGAAGGCCCGAAAGTGAAGTCCCCCTTCGATGCGGCAACAACGGAATTGCTATTTTAGAAACAAAACGCAAAAAAGTCCAAATTCGTGCAGATTTTTCAGCTGTGTCAAGGAATTGTCAGCACCGAGTAAATGGCAGTCTATGTAAACTGTCCTTCCAAAGGCACCACCACCGCCATCGCCACAGCCCCCGGTCCAGGTCCAGATCCAACCCAACGCAACCCATCCCGCCCCTCCGGCCACATTTTCGTATGTGTCACGGCAGATGTTCTGCAGCAAAAATTTGACACTTGATATTTTGAAAATTGTCTGGCAGCAAACAGATCGGAACAAAAAACGAAATGAAACTGAAATGGATGTGGAAGTGGAAAGGGGAAGGGAAAGGGATTTTGAATTTGAATTTGAGGGGCATTGCCATCAAAACAATCTACGAATGGCAAACATTTCCGATTTATTTCTAATTAGAGACGATTTTTAGTTGTTGTTGCTCGTTTCGATTTGTTCGTTTTGCTTAATGAGTTTCAACATTTACCCGCAGCTGAAAATATGTGACAGTTGCAGCCAAAAAGTGGAATGAAATGTTGTGAATTTATAAGGAATCGAAGTTCGTTTACTCTTTATTTATATTTTTTATAAGGGATATAATAATAAAGGTTGTTAAAATAAATATTCACTTCGAAAGTCCTATGTTTTGTCATTTTAAAATGGTAAATAAGTATAAGTTTAGCTTAAAATGTATTTTAAATGATTATTAATATTTACAAAATGAATATTAAAATATTTTATATACCATAAAGCCTTCTTAAAATGGTAAATAACCATTAGTTTAATTTAAATATGCATCTTAAATGATCAAAAATATTTACAGCATGTAAATTAAAATATTTTATTTATTATAAAGAGTTCTTAAAGCTAGAAAAAATAAAATAGTAATGGTAAATAAGCATTAGTTTAATTTAAATATGCATGATCAATAATATTTTCAAAATGAATATTAAAATATTTTATTTATGATAAAGCGTTTTTATAGCTAGAATAAATAAAATGGTAATGGTAAATAAGCATGAGTTAGGTTTAAATATGCATCAATAATATTTACAATATATATTTAATACACTTTATATAACAGAAAGTCTTCTTAAAGCTAGGGTATTCTTGGTATCAAGTATGGTATATTTGGCATTTTCTCTTTTGTGTTGCTCTTACTGATAAGTTGAGATCTTTTTGACAAAAGCGCCGAAAATCCCATTAAACATGTTGTACCCCATTAAGAGATTTCAAATTAATTAACTTGTTGTTCTTAGCGACAACAATTACGGACGAGTGAAAAGAACGCTTCCATCATCATAAAATATTTTCCGATGAGGCGAGAAAATTGTTCAAAATTATACAAAAGAGATGTGTGACTCTGGAACATGCACACGCACTCGCCGCAGCGATTTCGCTACTGTGTTTGCTGTGCTTTATTTTTCGGCGGACCTGCCATTAAATCATCATAAAAAATTATAATTGCGATTTTCACCCGACAAGCTGTAAATTAATGCCTCGCATGCGAGGGAGACAAGTGTAAGTCGTGATTCAAACTGACGCGCCAACAATTAACATAACTCTCGCCCCGGCCCACGCCTTTGGATTTCCGCATCTTGGGTTCGGGTCCGAGTTCGGGACCAACGGCATTCGTCAATATCTCTGTCCTCGCCTCCATAAATCGGACCTGGCCAGCAGCTGCATCGCCGAGGCACATTCTGGCCCGGTTTGTGGCTGGTCAAACGCTCCGAAGACACTTTCCGTTGACATCGCGGATTTGGCGTTCCTCGGGGCCCCCGACCCATCGCTCATCCGCTGCGTGGGCCGCCTCAGCTTTCGTCTGTGTTGTGAAAGATCTGCGCTAAGGAGGGAAATCTTTGGAAGATAAATAAACTAATAAATCATCATGTCAAATTGGCACAACACTTATATTATTGCCTTGATTTTGTCGGCTTGCGCGCCCGATATTCAAATAGAACGCTAACATGTGTTATGTGGGAAATGCTCATGGCATGTTTAACTGTCAGTCTGTTTTAAGTTTACATGAGCTTCGTCGGATAGACAGCTGACTATAGAGGATCTCACGAAAATATTTGGGAAAATATACACTAAATTCCGACTTTGTTATGAATAAAAAATGCCTTGGGCTCTGTCAAGAAATCCTACAAGTGAACAGGAGAATTTCTTTCTATCTAAACTTAAATAAATGGCTTAGTTATAACTATATTTCTATCTATCTAAGCCTAGTTATAACTTTTCAGACAGCTCATCTAGGATCAAGTACACAATTACTTACCAAAGACCCTCTTCAGGGTTACATTTAAAGTAAATTTATGCTTTTACAAAACTAGCTGCTAGCCAGCCTGATTCTGTCATTAGCCTGTTTTAGTGTCTGCGATTCAGAGTGCAGAATGGTCTTTTCTCCACTGCAGAAGGGCAGGGCCTTTATGTGCTAAATTCTGCATGTGGAAATGCCAAATTTAATGTTATACTTCAATAAAATCTCTCGGAGGCAGACGGCGGCCAGTTTGGGGAGAGTGGGAACATGTTGCAGCGAACGCCGCCGGCACTGGCATGTGTGCGAGAGCACTCGCATTTTTCAGCAACGTCCGCATTCCGGCATCGAACATTAATTTACAAAATATTAACAACATGAAACAGCAACAAGATGCAACAACAGCGCGAACTTTTTATTAATTGCAGCCGAGCGACAAAAAATATGCTTGCACCAGCCGCGGCTGCAGCACGGTCGCGAGGGGTCAGGGAACACATGCTAATTTCGCCCAGTCAGTGACAAGTGCTTGTCAACTAGAAAGGCAGCCCAGGCGATTCCCAAGGATCTGCGCCAAGGAGGAGCACTGCTGTCGCCGAGTGGGCCAATGCATAAGCAGTGTAGAGCATGAAGGCAGGCCATGGTCCCGACTGTCGAATACCCTCAGTTACTCCCTGAAAATATGCTCTTCCTATTGGTTTTTTATGGGTTTAAAATCTGACACTCAAAAAGTAATAGCAAATTAATCAAATTAATTACATTTGTTCTCTGCTTTCAAAGGGTTTTGTTGGGAACTATAGGAAGAATAGAAAAGGTTCGAGCAACTTTGATACCTCTCATTCACTCTGTTGCTTACATTTGAACGACTGCCATATACCCCTTTACTCTTCGGGTTTTATAAATGGAAAATATTAAAAACTGACGGATGCATACGTTTGTCAGTGTCGCGTGATCGTTGGCAGTCGGGGCGAGGAGGCAGACTCCATTGGTTTGGGGGGTGGTACTAGGCATTAGGGGCAGGCTACGGGCAGGGCAAGGCATAAAACAAAAGCGAACGAGCACCCAGGCCACAGACAAATGAGAACATGCTGTGCCACCCAGTGCACAGTGGAGCTAAAACCATAGAAGCGCTAGTTAAATCTTTTGTGCTCAATGTATTTTCCCAGCTGGGCCTATTTATAATAAAATATATATATATATATGGCTTGGAGAAAGCTGCGTGATTGCCTCAGATATAAAAAAAATTGTCATGCGGACGGACAGGCTGATTGACGGACAAACGGACATGACTAAATCGCATAAGCTGTTAGTTGTGGTTAATACTTCACATTTTCTGTTTATGATTAAAAATCTATATATAGCAGTGATGTCATATGTTAGAATGGCATTTATTTGAGTAAGAAATAGAACAAAAAAAAAGAATAGGAATTTGAATATATGAATATATGAATTCCATAATAAATAGCCAAATAAAAATATAGCTATTTAACGCTTTAAAAGACTACATTTAGCCTTTCTGAAGTTATGTGAAGAATGCATTTCTGGGAGTTAGAAATAGATCAAAGGACTGGAAATGAGAAAAAATAACTAAAATTTTTTAAGGTTTCTTATATAAATAGCCAAATTAAAATATATGTCCATTTTGAGCGCTATAAAAGGTTAGATTTAGTCTTCCTGAACTCCAGGCAATGCATTGACATGTTAGAATGGCCTTTGTGTAAATAAGAAAAAGAACAAAGGGCTTAATATGAGAAAGAAATAACTCGAATATTTTATAATTTTCTTATAAAAAACCAAATAAAAATATAGCTGTTTAAAGATATACAGATATACTAGATTTAGCCACCGCACTGGATGGATATGCATACTGTACTGTACTGTAGGACTGATATAAAGAATTCAGTACTTCAAGTAAATAAAATTCACAATCTCACAGCTGCTGAAAAAACCGCTTTCCTGTTTGAGTCGTGAACTCATGTCGCTGTCCCAATGTTAACACTAGGACGAACATTTTCTTTTCGCTTTCTTCACAATTAATTTTGCATGCAATTGAGGAAAATATCGTGAATGGCTTTATTAGTGCAACATCGTGTGAAAGGGACTCGCCAGCCAGAGAATCGTGCAGGCGGAGCAGGAGAGGCGACCCGGCCGATGCAAGAGGCGCCGACTCAGCGACTCTGCACTCGTGTCGAGGCTTCGATGTTTGATTGCCGCATATTTGAATGCTGATGAGCCCGCGTTGATGGGCCGTGAAAGGCATTTTACATAATAAAACGAACATAAACAGATCGGCCCATCCGACTACAGATTGCTCATGTGTATGCGGCGGGAGAAATTTGAATAAATATCCGAACGGCTGTAAATCACAATCAAGCCAATCGAATCGGCCGAGCGGGACACCCACTATTTATAAAATATCTCTCGACGAGTTGTCGCCGCCGCTTGTCGCTGGCCGTCCCTGCCTCGGATTTCGTCATTGGGTCTTCTGCTTTGGGGCCGAAATAAAACTAAAACTTAGCATATTTATGGCCGCGAATCTGTCATAAATTTCTTTTATAGAAGCCAGCATTATCAAATTGACCGAAAAACATTTCATTATGGGAAGGAGAGCATGCAACAAACTAGAAAACCGAGCCCAGCACTATCGACACACAAATGTCTTCGGCAATTAGTAATAGCATCTAAGGCAGTATCTTCTGCCCGCGGGGATACAATTTTCAGATTGATTGGGTGGAGCTGGTGGAGGCAGGAGGCCGGGGGTAAAGGCATCTCTGACACAGTCGACACCGCTGAGCATTTATCTGCTCGGGGTCTCCTCTGCCTGGCCCCTTGCCCCTTGCCCCTTGTTTTATTCAATAATAAATAATCGCCAAAAAATGAACGCGATGACACAATTTTTGTTGAATTTAAAACAACTCATAAATAATGAAGCTTTTGCTTTTAAGAATTCATCAAAATGTTGAAAATATCTTGGGAAACTTTTCCTTGCATTGAGTGAGGGGTGATTTTGTTTCACGATCCATCTATTTATATTCGGGAAGAAAAATGCCAACACAAATATTATTATTTATATACACAGTGCCGAATATGAAAATATTAATGTTCATATACAATTCTTAATCTGCTTATTGTCAAGCTTGTTTCCTATTATTAAATCACAGTATTTTGATGCAAGTTTACAATGTGCTGTCTGCAAACGATGTTGTAAATGATATAATACATAACTATACATCTTTACTGACTAGATTATTCAGAATTCCTAATTAGAATCTTAAATTGAGTTCATACTCGAACATATAGAATATTATTCCAGCCTTAAAAAGCTTCAGTATATAAAAGAATATAAGACATAATCCCAAACATTTTAAGGGAGTTTCAAGCAACCAGACGACATATGAATATTGAATAAAAATAATAATATTTATAAAATTATTACAATTTTCAGTTTTAATAATTCTTAAATGTTTCCAACCTGATTATCCCAAATAATGGCTATTTCTATGCATTTCTAAGGTGTTTCTTGGTGTCTTAGTCTGAATAATCAGATATCCAATGAATAATTCTTTTGTCTGACGATTGTTAGCAGCTCTCTAATATGTTTTCCTTATAAGCTGGAAAGGTCCGTTGATCATGTTCTAAGCAATTCGAGTTCCTTAACGAATAGGCTTCTATAATAACAACGAACAGTTTCCTTGATTCCCAAATAGATCAGCATTTCACAATTTATGATTTAACTGTCCGTTTAGAAAGCTTGAACTTGTGTTACTCTACACAGCCATTAGGCAAACCCGTCCATCATAGGATGCCGACAAACTGCCCAGTCAATTATCATATTAATTGATTAACTTGTTATCGAGGCCTATTTTGGAGTCAGTCAAGTACGCCTTGCTAATTGCAAGTGCCACATGAGCGTTCCAGTAGATGGTCTCTTCGATCTGGACGTGGCATCAAATCAAGTGCACCAAATGGAGGAAGGCCTACTTGGAGGAGGGGGTTCCGGACTCTGAGCTCTGAGCTCCATCAAAAGTGCAATCGAACCGACAGCACCTAGCGATCTCACGATTTATAATCACGCATCACGGCCGGAGCGACAAAACCTGACAGCTTGAGCTGCTAATGAATGATTGATGTGTGTGGCGATTGCGAAAAAAGCGTTGGATATGGTGGAACGATGGGTGCACGCAGAGAAATGCCTACCAATAATTGTACTTTCCATACGATCAGCCCTAGATACAAGAACTCTAATGATACTTTGGAGAATGGTTCGTATTTAAATATATTATTATTTTCTACACTCCCTAAGTAAAGTAATCTTCAATCATATACAGTATTACTTCTCTGAGTGCATAAAAGCCCAAGACTGCAATTTGTTGACCTTGCATTTGCATTAATCATCATTGATTGATCGCTGGACCTGGCTAAGTGCAAGTCCCGGAGTCGGAGCCTGGCGGTAGCAGTGCGGAATTTGATATCAGTCGTCCGACTGACTGACTGAATGGCCGGGTGACTAATTAGCGCGACGAGAACAGAAGGAGCGGAACCAGCACGGATAGCACACAGGCTGCGTGGTAAGCATCCGATCCGCCCTGATTGATGGCACCGCGAAATTCAAGAACACAGCTGCTGTCAAGTCATCGCGAAAAGGATTAGTTCGGGCGATGGGATGCGAGGCCGCTGGGATGCGATCAAATGGTGCCGACACATCAGCTTCCAGTATAAAGTTGACACTGCAAAGTTCGCGCTGCGGGCTTGATGGATCAGGGGCCTTTGGAGGGACCCAACTCCAAAGCATATTCCATCAGCTGTCACAAAATATGTCACTGTCAGTCCAAATGAGATTTGCGCAGAATTCGCCGCTTCATCGCGGGCTTTTCTGCAGACTCCTCTCAGTTTCTCAGTTTCTCAGTTTCGGGGCGCTCATCTTCTCTTTTCGGGAAGATTGACAAGGGAACGCTGCTAATCCAATTTAATTTGAATGTCAGTTCGTCTGGAAGACAAGACTCAACTTCAGTTGAGTTGATCCGATTCTGGGGCTCCAACCGGAGATGAAGATTCATGGGTATTAAGGAACTTCTTCATCTGATTTGCCTTTCACTCTTACTACTAATTTTATTGTTTTTCCTTTTTTTCCCCGCTGTTGCTGTTGCTTCTGCTGCTGTGGCGGCATTTCAAATTTGCTTCCCAGACATATGTTCGACTTAATTTGGTTCACTGGGTTTTTGGAAACGGACAGAAAGCTCCGCTTAAAAAGGGAATTCGCAACAGGCAACAGAAGCTAAAGAAAAATTAAATTGTATGAAACTCGATATGATTTGGATAAGCACAGTAGTTTGTTTGGGCTTATATATCATTCAAAATGATCACGATGTGATCCGATTGAAAAATAATATTGGTCCAGTCATTTTATCGACAAGAAATATATAGAGACTTGGAGGAAAAGGGGGGCACCATCGACACTCAGAACAAAAATTCGCTACAATCCTTTATGACCCTAAATTGTCGCCAAAATTCGTTTTTATTTACAACTGATTTTGATGTCAGTGGCTACTAGAAATGGAATTTCTATTAGAACAATAAAAAACTACTAATTTGCTCTATACAACATTGTTTTTGTGCTCGCCACCCATAGGGTACAAGGGTAGTATACCATTCTCGTGATTTTCTCTTTATAGTAAATATGAAATAAATACTTTAAACATTTGAGAGTAATCCGTGTATGCTGAGCTTCTGCAACATCTACATCTGAGTTGGTGCACCAGCATGTTGCTTAACATGTTCCTAGCAACATTTGACACTTTTGGATGTGGCTCAACATATTCCTAGCAACATTTTTCTTAATTTGTCAACATTTCCTTCTGTCTTCCGTTCTGTTTAACTTAAATTTTTTTATAAATTTGAGCTTATTTATATAAAGTTAAAGACATGGGGTCTATATATATTTTAATTTCACCCACAGTCTGTCACACTCGACTGTAGATTTTTAAATTGTTTCGAGTGGATTTACTACCAAAAATAAAAGCAAAGAAACTGTACCGCCCAGATATTTAAGCAGTAAATTTGGTTGAAGTTTCCAAGAACATTTTTCTGTGTATATCTGTGGATAATCAGCTTATACAAATGATTAAGCCTCGATTATTATGGTAAATAATGGATATTACTTATTCAGCTTAGATCGGTATACGTTAAGTAAATGAAATATATTAAAAATATAGATTTTATCTTACTTCATATGTCACAAAGAAAGGGTTGCCTTTCTTGGCCTGCTGTCACGTTTCAAAGGTCAGATTTATCTTTTCGCTTGCCATTGTGTACATGGAAGATCTCGAACCTGTGTATTGTCCCATCATTTCGAAATCCCTTTCGGATTGTCCATCCATAATATTGAGGATCTCGCCCGGCATCGCTGGTCGCTGCTTGCTGTGACATTTTTGGCCAGCAATTCCCTTAGGACGTCAGGAGTAGGTGCCCTTATTTATAGCTTATGAGGCACGACGACACTGCATTGCATTAGCTGGAAGTGGAGCCAAGAGCAGGGACATCTTTTGTCCAACTCCAGCCTGCTCCAGATGCCATTGCACGAGGGAGAAAAATAATGGCGCACAATGTGATTTTTTCGCTGACATTTTGGAATTTGTTAAGCGCGCGCGTTCATGTCTCATCAGCTTGTTAGGGAGTTGCATTCTACGCCAGATTGTGAGGAGAGGCCAGCTCCTAGAGGAGAGCAAAGTTAGATTCATGTTTAAAAATTAAATAGATATTGAAATTAGTGTTAGGCGATTTATATTTTAAAAAAGATAATGGACAAAAAATACCTTATAAAAACGGTTTTAAATATAATATATCAGGGGTTCCACAGAAATCACTAGCGCTTGAAATACCTTAAGAAGGTGCCTAAAACTATGCTACAAAATGTGTTATAGTATATTTGCATTTTGTGGCATACTTTTTGGCAACCTTTTAAAGTGATTTCAAATCACTAGTAATATCTGGGGCTCCTCTGTATATTAAATATATACATATATATTATAAATAATATATTAAATATTATTTACATATTTTTAAGTTTATATATCAGAATACTTATATGGGTCCCTAGAGGATCTTAAACGGAGCTTTTTCGGAGTCGACTTAATCATTACATCTGTTTAATTTTAAATTAGAAATAAATATTATATTTTCTCTGAAAGATAGTTTTCATTTTCTTTAAAATGATTGGGTTAAATTAAATGTCTCCAAAGAACTCCTCTAGAGTCTATTATCACGAGGCAAGTTCTCACGAGACCATCTCCAAGAGAGGTCCCGAGTAATCCGATCGATTGAGACCAAATAACACAGAATACGAGAGAGACAGGGAGAGGTAGCAAGAGAGAGAGATGTCCATCGCAATTGCCTGGTGGTAACTGAGTTAGTAGCTGGTTCTCTGGCTCGGTCAGCACAGTCCCTGCCGAAAGTCCGCATCACCCGATCGCTGTTCGATCCTCGACAACGACAGCGACAACGGCTGCGAGGATGAGGATGAGGATGAGGATGCGGCTGGAGATGAGGACGAAGATCAGGAGGAGTCAGGGTCCCAGTCGCAGCGGCTGTTCCTCGCACGCGTGCGCATTTAACGATATTTATTGGAGTCTTTGCTCTGGAATTTTGGGCTTGTGTTCTCTGTCTGTCTGTCACTCGCCGGCTGGCTTGGCCTTTGGCTGGCTGGCCAGAAACCGATGCAGAAGCTGGCCCAGAGCTCCGCGTCCATTGTTTTTGGCTCTTTTGATGCGATCGATTCACGAAGCAATCGCAATGCCAACGAGAGCACAAAGTGGCTAGTTTTTGCTGGCCGGACTGGGCTCTCGATCCTGGATGCTGTCATCGGCTCAGGCATCCAAGGGGCAGCGTAGTTTTTTAAATATTTTATCAGTCGAGCGGAGTTTGGTGGAAACGCTGATAAAGATCGTGCCACTTATTTGCCCCAACCAGCCTGCGTAATGAGTTTGTTTCACAGCCTTTCGCGAAAAAAAGAACGAGCTCGCAGAAAAACTGCCAAGGAGATGCCAGGAGGGCCATGTGACGATGTGATTAGCGAAAAGAATTTGTTTGGGAACTGGACCTTAGCTATCTAGTTGCCTCAAGGGATAGTCTCAAACTACCCAAGTAACTGGGAAATAAAGACATGCCCAAATAATTAGCTAATGTGCTGAGGAATAGAAAAACTGAGCAACAGCCGAGGCGATCTAGTCATGACCGCTTGCCTGTCCCTTTCTACTCAAACTACTTTTACAGATTAAGAGCTGTTTGCAAGAAACTTTTTATAAAGTCTTCATTCCATTGCAGGAAAGGGTCGAGTCGTATGCCTATAACTATAACTACCTAACAGAAAAAGATGTCTTATATTAATTTTGTATTTATTTATGCAAAGCACTGAGTATAATACATACATTAATAATAAATTTTTCGGAGAAAATAATGCATTTATGCTGGCCGCGGATTTAAATCAGATGCTTATGGTCAAACAAGATGCCGAGATCTTATTACTTTATTTGATCGACTTAACCTAAATTTAGTTTTATAAATGCAAGAGTTTATATATGTCCAATATCCGAATTTATCTGTTTTCCTTATTATAATATTCTTAGTATTTTTTGTAAACTAAGTCAGGTATTTTTTTGAAGTTATTTTCTTAATTGTTCAGTTGAGGGTCTTATAAAATACTTTCCTATTCTCTTTCACTATGACACCTAGCTATGTTCTTATTTCTGATTTATTTCCTAAGCTAGTTCTGACTTAAATCGGCTTTTCCTTGTCTGATTTGAAAATGCTGCAATAGGAGAACACAGGCTTCGCATTGCAATGAGGGGAACTGAAGGTGCTAATAATCAGGATTTTGTTCCAAAGCACCACCCGTACTTAGAGTCTAGTATTTGCGACGAGGATGGCCCAAAGCTGACTGAATAGACTGAATGGTAAATTGGACTCTTCGACTGCCAACGAGCCGGTCAAATGATGAATCTGTTAATTTGCCCAGTATAGTGCCTGGGATGGCTGGCTCCACATACTAATTCCACGGCAGCACAATCCTCTATTTGGAGCGGACATCTTCCGGGTATCTGTCCGCAGATCTGGACCCCAGAGGCTTCTGTACAATGGCCAAAGCGCAAGAAAAAGTGTCGCCATCCATTTTGGACTTGTAAAAGTTGATCGGGGCCTGAAACACGAATGCCTATATAGTATGCCATACGTATGTAATCCTGCTGTCCCCGTCCGTCCTTTGATGGCCGGGCCGAACTGAAAGCCGGCACAAGTCCGCAGTCGTCGGCGATGCCGTTCAAAGTTTTGAGGGCCCACTGCCACTGCCACTGCCACTCGGTATCGGGTAGCAAGGGAAGCAGAAACCAACCGGCAACTCCTCGATCCCCACAGCCATGACGACAACGACGACGACGACGACGACCAGATCTCAGATCTCTCGAAGAGCTGCAAGTTTTTGCTGCCGTCCGACTGTTTTGCCTACACTTCGAGGCCATCAACATCGCTCGGTCGCAGCGCGTTGAACAAAAAGCGTTCGGCACCGATCAAATTGGATTTACATTGCTGACTGGTCCCGATATCGGTATCGGGAAGGGTATTTCGGCATTATCATGTCGTAAGTTCGACAACGAATTTTTCGTTTTTAATATATTCAAGTATTAAACATTTAAGTGAGTGCTTTTGGTTTAAAGTACACAAAAACTCTTCCTAAATCTGTGGATACATTTTTAAAAATCCAACCCTTTCTCATAATCTATCTAAAAATGTACAAAAAGCCCACATATTTAAATTAATTTCCCCAAAATTAACTTGTACTTATTTTTTAATTTTTCTTAAACCTAACACTAAGCTCTCTCATTATATGTTCAGCTATAACCTTTTATACTCTTGAGCTGTAGTTGAAACTTAATTTTGAAGCTAGATTGAATTTGCATATCTTCTTTCCAAAAGAAGACCTGGTACACCTACTGAGCTGTTTCAAGAAATCCCTTTTAATTTTCTTAAGCCTAACAATGAGCTCTAAATAATTACTATATTTTCAGTAAGTAAAGGTCATACTTGTGCTGAAATTGTAACTTATTATTATAAGGTCAAATGGTTTAGCATAAGTTCTGCCCAAAAGTAGACATAGTACACATACTGAGCTGCTCCAAAAAATCCCTTTTAATTTTCTTAAGCCTAACAACGAGCTGAAATTGAAACTTATTAGTTAAAGCTTAAATGGTTTAGCATAAGTTCTGCTCAAAACATAACATGGTACACATACTGAGCTACTCCAAAAAATCCCTTTTTTTCTTAACAACAATGAGCTCTCTCAACTGCAAAATTACTATATTTTCAGTAACTAAAGGTCACTTTTGTGCTGATATTTAAACGTATTATTTAAGGCTTAAATGGTTTAGACCTGGTCCACATATTGAGCTGCTCCAAAGTACAGTACAGAGTACAGAGTATTCCGCGTTCATGGCTTCCCGATCGTCGCCTTCACTTTGGGCTGAGGCTGCAGCAGCCTCCGACATTGGCGATCGATCGCATTTGATATATTTGCTCCTCGAGCTCTGCGACTGTTTGCCAACTGCAGTTTCGGACGTGGTGGCAATGGCGTTCCCGTCTGGGCCTCCTCCTGCAGTGGCTTTGTTGTCCAACCGCTGGCGATTGTTGCTGCTGCTGCGGAGATGCCTTTGCATTTGCTTTTGATTTTGCTGTGGCTGCTGCAACTGCCACTGTTGCTGCTGCTGACTACACCTTCGCAGCAGTCGCGGCGCAGACGGTCATCGCCTGGGCCCAGGACTCTTCGCCGTGCTTATGTCGTTTATGTGAAATATCAGCTGCTCATGTTGAGAATGCTCTGGCTGGCCTGTTGCCTGTTGCCTGTTCCCTCCGCCACCCTTGGCTGCTGCACATTGCACGTTGCATGTGTTGGGGCTTTGGCTCAGTCAACGTTTTGTTTATGGCATTGGCAGCCATTGGCCAACGATTGCCTGCCGCCTGAATTCAAAATCTTTGCGCTGCGATCTGCACGCGGCCATAAAGTAAATTATAGCAACGGCAGCGGCAGCGGCATCGTGGCGGCCGAGAAATGCGGAGGGGCTCTAACAATTGGTTATGCATACATCTGCACCACATTCGGTCGGTAGTTTTGCACTCAATAAACTGGCAAATATGCCCGAGCCAATGTCAAAAGCGTAAGCTGTAACATTCATTGAAATCTTAACCTTATTTCGCTGATATGGTGTTATCAATGCCAACTATAAATTAACAAAAGGCAAATCATCTTAAGTGTGTTCAAGATCTAGAGAGTACCTCCAAAGTGTGGGCTTTAATTGGCACAACAGACCGCCTCTTTTCGGGGCCAGAGTCAGGAGTTAATTACGCACACGACTCACACCCACGGAAGGCGCACTGAGCTCAGCTACCTGCCGGGACAGGTAAGGTAATACGCACTAATCCATCAGAGGGGCCTACGTAATGTTGGCAAATGCGATTTCCCGGCAACTGCATCAATGTCAAAATATTTTCCCGACGACTCCGATTCCGATTCGGATTCCCCGCCAAGGAACGTGTGTTGGCACAACAGTCGAACATTTGCATCCCGTATCCGATGGGCAACAATGAGGCGAACTCCGGGCACCGAACTGATTTATGGCCTGCAGAATTTCACTTTCGATGCAGTTGCAGTCCATCACCAGGAATTGGCTTGACACACGGGCTTAGGGTCTGTCCTAGAGTTGTTTTACAGTTGGTTCCTTTGTGATCCGTCGGTTTCCCGGGCCTGTCCTTCCGCTTTCCCTCGTAAATCACTGGGTCCGTCAAGACAATGAAATGGCTGGAATTATGTCAGACTTAAGAGCTACCGAAGTGAAAGTGAGCCGGACTAGCCCATGACGAATTTCGGAAAATTCTTTTCCCTCTTTTTTGGGGGTAATTACCATGGTTTTAGGTTCTATATGAGATAAATAAAACTAGTAGGATTCTATACGATTGAAGCCAGGAGGAAACTATATTGAATATATACAAACAATTGCATATAAACAATGTAGGGCCGGTTTTCTGGGCTTAACCATGTCGGCGACGACAGTACAAGTCGGGCACTGTGTGGGCAAAATATAATAATTTGTACATACAATATACACTATCTACAGTTTCTTTTAAAGCTCATATAGTAAGCAAAAGAACAAAAAATGTATAAATCTGTGTTTAAAGTACAGTATAAAATCCAACAACCATACGGTTTCATAGTAAAATTACCCCAAAAGTCTGTTCATTAACCAACAAGATCTTTTCAATCTAACTTTTCAACAGTCAAGTTTAAAACTGCGATAAAATAACTTTTAAGATACCCAGATACCTAAATAACATTGGATTAAAGTATGTTCTCTTTATTACCAAACAACTTAAACTATTTAAGTTTAGTTACCTGAATCTTAGGCTTTTACTTTTATTACTATTATTATATTTTCCCAGGAACTAGCAAAGGCTTTTCTGTGTTATTTTATATCATGTTCTCTTTGTTAAATGAAAGTCAGACGCAAATTAAATTTTCCTAGAATAACTGGGATCAACAAGCGTTCAGTAATACAATGATAAATATTTTCCAACTAAAACATTTTAGCTCCGCCGTGCACCTGTTGTTCAGTTTTTCTTTTGCGCGTTCGGTGTGGGCTTTGGATTTTGTTTTATGCCTTAAATATTTTTGACAAACAATTGCCGGCGGTTAATTTTAATTGGATTCTGACAAAACAACGACAACAAAAACAGACGCAGTCTGCGAACTGAGCAAAATCAACAAATATGAGCGGCCGCTGAGGCAACAACAACAACAAAATCCTTTTAATAAAATTAAACATCAAACATGGCGTTGAATTTTTTGTCGTATTACGCTGACGGGAGCAGGATTTAAATTAAAAACACGCCAAGTCCACAACAGCAGCGGAATCGAAGATCAAAAGGCATCAAAAATGTTCGTGTGCCAAGAGGCAGAGGTGAATCCCGTCCAATCCACATCCACCCCACGCGGCAAAGCGAAAAAAAGCCACCGAAAACTTTACCAACCTCGGCGGCGGCGAAACGGAAACGGAAATCGACGCGAAAAAGGTTGCAGGTGTCATGTGACAAGGTCGGGAGGCTGTAGCCGGTGGGGCGCTGGGGTGGCTGGGCGGTGGGCCAGCCACGCGCACAACTTCGCGCAGGTTTCGGCGGGGTCAAAAGGGGGTTCTTCTGGCAATTGATTAAACGTGCGTTAAAAACGCGAAAGCCACTCGAAAAAAGGAGCACAATCAAATCAAAGTGTTGAAGCGGTTAAGATGCCGAGCAGGGCGGGGGTGTGTGGGCCGGGAGTGGGTTAAGGCTAAGGGTTGAGCGACGACCTGCAGGTGAACGGGGTTAATTTGTTGCTTCTCCCGGCATATGGCGGCGCTCTCCTGCTCCTGCTCCTGCTCCTGCTCCTGCTCCTGCTCTCTTCCCGGGAATTAGTCCCCAAGGCATATAGCAGAAATCATTAAAAAAGTTCAGCGCGCTGTCTGGCCTTAAATTAAGGACAAAGAAAGCTCCGCGCAGCGGAAGAGAGGCCACAAAAACAATTGACTCGGATTGCCAACGGCTGAGTACAAGGGGTCCACGTTGGGCGCCATTTAAGTGACAGTCTTGCCATAATTTTAAACCGCGAGCTTTTCGAGCATCGATTCTTAAGGCGGCAGCAGCGAAGCTCTGGCAGAAGCAAATAATGAAAATATTGGTAGACGTCAGTCAGTGTAGGCTTTGTTTGTGCCAGGGTGCGGGTGCGGGTGCGGGTGCCAGAGGGGGGTCGGTCTTGGGGGTTGGCATAAGAGAACTATTAAAGTGTTTTATGGTGGCCGAGACAAGGCGAACGTTGCAAAAATGGCTGGGGGAGAAATAAATTGCAACAGGGCTAGCTCCTGGACGAGCGTGGCCAACAAGATTTAGAGGTTTTACCCGGCATTTCTCTTCTTTTCGGGGCTTTTTCTGTGGCTTTCTTTATCTCTTAGGTGTGCCCAAGACAGACTGAAGACTGATGAGTGGGTGGGCTGATTGCATTTCCTCACTCTAACATTTTGTTACAAGCCCTCAGTGCTTATGAAAGGCTTGGGCAGCCAGTCATGATGGTTATAGGTCCTAGAACAAGTGGTAGTAGAACAATAAGTTGTAGAACAATATATATATACTTTTCTTAAATATACACCATTACTGTAAAAGGGTCTTGAATGATAACTAAACTAAAAAATTAAAGCTGTGATGGATAATTTCTTATGATTTTTGTTTTAGACTCTTACGAAATTGGTTTTACATATCGGAATATTATGATCTCGATTTGATTTTTCAATTCTACTCTTGATATCGAAAATGACCCCTTGAATTCCTCAGAAAGATACATTTATGTTTTCTTTAAGAACTGTTCGAACTTCTAAATTGATTTTCCATATTATATTATTATGATTCAATCTGTATTTGTTTCTCAATCTTTTATTGAACTTTAAACTTAAACTGATAATCTGATAATATTCCACATGCAGAGAGAGATCCTCGGAATAAATCAGAATCCTTAATGGAGATACATTTATGTTTTCCTCAGAAACTGTTCAAACTTCTAAGTTGATTTTCCATGTTATATTATCAGGATTCGATCCCTCTTGATCTCTGCTGTATTTGTGTCTCCATCTTTCTTTGAACTTGAAGCTTAAACTGATAATCTGATAATATTCCACATGCAGAAAGAGAGATCTTCGGAATTAATCAGAATTCCTTAATTGAGTTCAAAGTGATCATTATACCAGGCTTGGCATCTAATGCATAATTCAATAAATATAGTAGTACTTCACCCGACCATCCCCACTCCTGATCTTCTAATGTAACCCGCTGGAAAATTTGTGGGCTTCTCCAGTGGTCTAATTCATTCGCGAGACGGCTTCCTTCGCCTGGGGTTCGGGTCCATTCATTCCGGAGCAACATTTCCGGAACATTTAACAAGAGAACCTGAGTTGTGCAATGCCCGACGAAAATAAAGAATACCCCCGGCCCGGCCAGGCAGCAGCAAGAACGGAGAACGGCCAAAGTGTCGCTGCTCATTTAACCCCAAACTCTGTGGCTCAGTCTGGAAAGTGTAGTCGAGTAACCCAAGCCAGCGAACCGCATTGAAAAGTACCTTCAGCTCAATAATTTAACGGATTTTGGCCAGAGGCAAGGAGTGTCTAATGGGCGGAGGACGGAGGACGGAGGGCGAATGGGCAGGGGAAGTGGCTGCCTCCTTGGCACAATGAGAAAATTTTTGGGAAAACATTAACATTAGCCTAAAATATTGTCCCATAATTTGCCGCGAGCACTGTTGATGGTGACAATGCCGGGTCCAAATTCTGGCGAGTGGCTGGTGGGTGTCGTTGCCGGGTCGGTAGTGGGAGTGGGAGTGGGAGTGGGACTGCCACAGTGGGGCAGGAGCCACTGGCGGTGAAATATTTCAGCGCCGGCAAATGAAGCCACTTGCCAGGGTCCCGGAGTGGATGTGAGCCCTCGGTGGATGTTTTTGGCGGCAATTTTCAAATGCCAAACGGCGGCAAGCGGGCGTTTATCAAGCTGAATGACAACAGCTAAAGCAGCCCGAGCAGCCCGAGCAGCCCGAGCAGGAGCGGAGCGGTAGCAACCCTCGGAGCGTTCAGTGGGCCCATCACTCAAGTCGCAAAATTAGGCAATTAAAAATATGCCGAAGGCGCGCTCAAGCAAATGAATGGTTCTGCGGAGGCAAATCGCGCCCGGGATGGGACCGAGCAGGATGCAGACACACAGCATCGTTTGGCATTAAAGATAGCTTAGTGCTGGGGGACGGAGCTGCTTGGGCATATGAATCATCAGCACAAGGATGTTTGCTTACTGGCAGCATGTGAAGCCGTCAGATGTAAGCGGAAATTGCCAAAGTTTTGCGGGCTACCTCAGAGGCAGCCTAGCAGGGCATATTTTCAGCCAAATTTGAGAATCGGAGGGCCAGTCAACTCCAAACACGGTGATCTTTTGACCGATAATAAGGTGTGTTATCTTAGGAAAACCCTTTTAAAGGAGAAATCTGCCTACCAAATTTAACCCTTATTAAATAACTAATTCGTACTCTACAACTTAGGGATTCCGAGAGAAATCTATGCATTCATTTTTATGGGCTAAAACTTACCGCATTATTTTTCCGGTTGCTTTATATATAAGGCAAATTTAAAGGGATTTTTAGTCTATCAGTAATTAGTTTTGTATTAAGCTAATATCTGTGTAGTTTTGTAGTACATTTTCTCCACTTTTTCTTGGAAAACATCCACTATCTTATACTGTTATTGAATTACATAACTATTCATCTGGAACCGAACCTATACCTCATGTATATTTTATATATAAACTTCGATTTGACAAAAGCTTCAAGGTTACTTATATATAATATAAGTACAACGCCCAAAGTTAAATTCCTTCATAAACCGGAGGGGGTTTTACAGAAATGATATTCAAGTTAGATGAGTCCACGCTTCTGCCACAACAATCAAGGAGGTTGTCCTCGTCTCCATCCAATTTGAGCCCGGGTCTGCCATCTAATATGCAATTTGGTTAAGAACAAAGCGTCAAACTTTGATATTGAGGCATTTTTACTGAATCAACAAACCTCAAGGAGCCGTCAAGCGCCAGCGACAACGTCATCTTGCGTTGACTGCCTGGGAGGCCAAGGCGGCAAGTCAACGGAATGGGCCATAGAAACTAATGGGGCTTAGTTTGGGGCCGAGCTGGAGACCCGGGCCACACCCAGGGCGCCCACCCCGCGCGCCAATCCTTTTTGCGCTGTCCTAGCCAAGAAGACGATTCTAAATTTTCGGCTGCTCAGCCAGCCAGTGCGCTGCTCCTCCTCGGCCCTGTTCTGTTCTGTTTTGTTGGTTTGGTTTGCTTTGGCCTGCTCGTCAATAAATCGTGGAGTGCCAGTAATGATGCCAGCTTGGCAGAGCTCTGGGCATAGCTCCACTCTGCGATAGCAGCCGTTAATGTCAGACGAGCGAAAATATATGGGGCCGGCGCTGGTGTGGCCCGTACTCCTGCCACTACCGCCTCTCCGGCTCTCCGCCTCCTAGAGCTGCTCTTCTGGCTCCTTGCGAATGTCTTCGGGTTGGCGAAAAAGACTTTTCGTCTTGGCCATGATGACTGCCGCTGATGATAATGATGACGAGCCAGCCGGCAAAGCTCCTCCCCCAGCCACGGAGCAGGGACCAGAGACATCCCATTCTGGCCGTTCACCCTCCTTCATCAAGTCAGGTCCGTCAAGTCACCAGCAACCCTTGGGGCTTTGGGCTCTGGGCTCTGGGCTCTAGGCTGTGGGCTCTGGGCTCCTTGGATTTGTTTTATGCGTCATTCAGCCAAATATTTCCTGTTCCGCCCTTGCCTAGGTCATTATTCCCCTCGATTCCGCCCCGGCCTCGGACTCGGCTTCGAATTCGGACTCCGACTCCGCTCGGACTCGGACTCGGCCTGGACTTTGGACTCATCATTTATATAAGCACTGAGCGAGCCATTCCCGTTGTCAGCTGTAGAAGGATTTACGCCGAGGCAAGACGTCCTGTCTATCTGAGGGCGAGTGTGCGTGGCTGTGTGTGCGAGTGAGTTATGGCCTCTGCTGATTTCTTTTGGGTCCTTTTTCACTCCCCCTCGCTCCTGGAATCAGCCTGGCAACCCTCAGAGCTCGGAGCTCGGAGCTCGGCTCCAGCACAGTGGCAAATTTATTGACAGATATAATTTCTTATGCGTATAATTAGAAATTCGGCAATCATTAGGCGGCCGGCGTGCATATATCAATTTAATGGCCTTTCCACGCAGCCCCAGATTGAATAGCCCTAAAAGGCTAAAGGGAACATCGATAGACAGCCGGACGGACGGATGGATGGATGGATGAGTGGTCAAGGCGGAGGCCTAGTTATGTCCGAGAGATTTATGTATATGCCAAGCCCCAAATATTGATTATGGATTTCTGTAGGAGCTCCACGTATGATGAACTGCACAAGGAACTACATAGAGGACGAGTTAAACCCTTTCTAAGATATAATGTCAAAAGAAGATAAACCTAAGTTAAAACTAATTTCACAACCAGTATTACTTTCTAACAAATGGTTAAATAGGGAATATTAATGATCAAATTCCTACCATGGATCGATAGAAAATACTAACCAGTGTTATTTTAGACAAATTCTCTTAATTTTAAATGGATTTATTAAAAGTAAGCTGTCATTAAAACGTAGTTAGCTACCTTTTTCGAAATAATTATGACATTATTTCATTGTATAAGGCTTTTATTATTTCCCACAGAATTTATTATATATTCTCACATAGTTTATTAAGAAATTGAATGAGACTTACTGTCGTTAACCTTTGCCATGTAATTAAATCTAAATGTACTCAAACCAAGCAATTAAAAATCGCATAAAAATATACAAGTCCGGCTTCAAATGGTGACATTTATTTTAGAAATATATTTATTTTGTTCATAGGCAATTGCCTAACGATTATTAACGATTATTATTGAGGGGCTCCATAATATTTATATTTAAGATACTATTTACCTTTTTAAGACCTATTAAGATCTAATTAAAATAAAGATTAAGTAAATATTTCATTCACAAAATGGTGCAAAAATTATTGAAGATTTTTTATTGATTTTTAATGTGATATTCAAAACAAAATTTTGCTTTCAGTGCATATATTTAAAAATTTAGTGATCCAGTCAATTATATAATGTAATATAAAGGCGTAACGTCGAAAGCAATTCTTTAGAACATAAAAAATGCATAACTCACATTGAGGATATATGTGACTTAAGCCCCGATTGCCATAAAATAAAATCTTTCACTCAGATAAATAACAAAAGAAGACTTAAAACAATATAAAATTTAGAGTGTGAGTCGGCGGCAGAGGCAATTACCAAATTTGCATTCGCATGAATGGCAAAACAAACAAATAAATTCAAACAGCAAAATTGAAACCGAAACAAAAAATGTTATATATGAGCTGGCGCACATATAGACCGAAGCCCAAGCGAAATCGAATACATTTATTTGATTTAACAAATGTCAAAAAATATGAAATGAGAATGAGACTTTATGTACAAGATTTTAATGAAAGTCCACTGAGAGAAGCTATCAATATACAACATTTAATATTAAAATTACCTAATACCATATGAAAATAATTATTAAATCTTTTGAATTAATCAATATAAGATAATTAAATGATATAAGATAATTAAATATAACATAATTAAATGTAGTCTATTATGGGTGTTATTAAAAGAATTTAGGGGTTAGGTATATAATGTGAAGGCCTTACTGGAAATACAAATTCTCCTATATATACCAA
Organism: Drosophila pectinifera; assembly: GCA_008042775.1. NCBI lineage: Eukaryota > Metazoa > Arthropoda > Insecta > Diptera > Drosophilidae > Drosophila > Drosophila pectinifera. The sequence goes on from VNKC01000448.1 coordinate 113,281, forward strand.
GAACTTTTTTATTAAAATCATGTTCTTAATTTTCTATAAAGAAGAAGGTCTTAAAATAATTATTTTTCTTTCTTTTTCAATTAATTTAATATTTATATATATATTTTTTCAATTAAAAGTTAAAATATCTTTGAAAGGGATATATTTCCATGGCAGAATCTCTTTATAACTGGAACCTTGACTATAACCTTCGTTCGGTGTATGAGATGAGGTAAATCTATCCAGATCTGCTTAGAATACCATGATGAACAGGCGGGAAAAGTGGGAATTATGAGGGTGGGTTCGAGGGGGGAAGATGTTGTAAAGAATGGCGCGCAATGTATTCCACCAACGAGTACACATAAATAAAATTTATTAATGTATTTTTATGTGCGCTAAGAGTACACAATGTAATAATTTATACAGTTGCCGTCAACGTTGTTCATGTTGTTGCCGCTGCTCGCTCTCTACATTATGACGTTTACAATTTACTGTCCACATTTTGTTGTTTACTCCGATGCTGATGATGATGATGGCTGACTGGCTGACTGGGTGACTGGCTCGGCGGGTGGCTGGGCCGAGTGGGTGGCTGGCCTGGGTCTGGGCCTGGGTGGTCAGGGCAATGTGACAAACTTGCTGGATTTGTGCCCTTGACGAGGGTGGCTCCACCTCCAGCCCTGGCCGCCCATTAAAAGAGGCCGCCGCCAACCCCCTTCTGGGCATTTCCAGCGGCCCAGAATGCCAGCACAAATGCGGCGGCGTGCAAATAAAAATGATTAATGATGATGCCCGTTGCCGCAGTTCAGCTCAGCTCAGCTGAGGCAGAATCGGCGGCGGCAATGGCCGCCGAGCAGGCGTCAGGTTCCACTTTGACCTCATCTCGGCCCGGCGAAATGTTTTGTAAATTACCAGAGGCCAGGAAGGGGCCCGGTAGGCCCTTGGGGAAAGCCCTGAGAGATACATTAAACATGGCTTAAAACGTTCAGAATAGAACTCAACATTGAATAATTTATATAATAAATACAAGTTTTATTAGTTGTTTATTCAAATGATTAAGCTGAATTATCCATTTAATTTATTAAGCTAACAAAGGTGTAGGTTAACGTGTGATTTTAGTAAGTTTACTTAAAAATTAAGGTAGTTTAATAAGTAATAAATAGTTTTAAGAAAGACTGATCAAAACTTATAGTTTTTGTATAGTTATATTAAGCATATCTACTTTAAAACTCTTAATAATAAATCGAATACCATATACAATCGAATCGAATACATTCTATACTTTAATCTTTACTTTACATCTTTACTTAGCTCAACTTTTTTATTTTATATTATATTATTTTATCAATTTATAGTTGTTATATCATTAAATGAATATATAAACATTCGTTTTTCGATAGTATAGCTAAATTTCAGTTCGTCTTTAGATTTTACACAACAGCCGAACAGAATATGCTATTATTATGCTATGTTTTATTATTATTTATTCAATCATCAGTGCACTTATTAGTAAAGACAGATTGAATTAAGCTAAAACATTTTATAATCCGGTTAATTCGATATAGAAAACGAACATTATTTAGGGGTTCCATAATATTATTATTTAATACTATTACCCAATTAAGACCTATTTCTCTTAATTAAAACAAACGGAAGTAAATATTTCAAATTCATATTGTTGTACACAGCAGTTATCAAACAACGAGTTTGAAAATGGAATAATATTTGTATATTTTTGGATTATTTTATTCTTACTTCCTTACTTCCTTCTATTTATTTTTTGGGGACAATACAGCGATCAAGTATTTCCCTTGTTATTAAAATTTAAATTATCCCTCAGAGCCTGCATAAACTAAAGAGCTGAGAAGAAGATTGAATGTTCATATATTTAATATCAATTGATAATTTATTATAATTATTAAATTATTAAATTATAAATTATTATTATTATTAATTAGGAGTTCAATAATATTACTATTTAAAATACCTATTATACCCATTTAAAACCTATTTCTCTTAATTAAAATAAAGGTCCAGTAAATAATTGAAATCACAGTCACTCAATAACGAGTTTAATAATGGAATAATATATGTATATTTAATGATTATTCATAATATTTATACTTCTTATCTATTTATTTTTTGCGGGCAATACAGCGTTCACCTCAAGGTTAGATAATCCATTCGCTTGACTATTAAAATGTAAATTATCCCTGATATATTTAATTTCAACTGATAAGTAGGGCTAACTCCTCCGGCGAGCAAGGCGATGTCCTACACAAGCAACAAGATATGTAAGCTTTTCGCAATCCTCCTTGGGCGGTTCATTAACAGCACCTAGGTGGGCCAGTGCCCAGGAAAGGGTAGCTAAAAGTTTTGTTTAATTCCAGCAATTGCTCCTTCCAAGCCACTAAATCAGCCAAGTGGCGGGGAGCAGAGGCGGAACGCAGACATGGCGCAGCAGGCAGGGGAGGACAAAGGTTAATAACTGCCAGAAGATGATGCATAGCATGACACGGGTATGAAGCGCTTGACAGTTGACTGGCAGCCAGGAGGAGGAACCGGCGATGGCTGGAGGGGGCCGAGGAGCGATTACGGCCATGTTCTCTCTTGGCAGCCATTTTTATGCCTCTGAGCGGAGCGCGGCCAACGTCGAATTTGGCCAAGTTGCTGCCAGTCCCGTCCCCTTCCCCTGCCGGCGAGCAGTCGCGATAATCGCACCTTTGCACCTTTCTGCCAGGCTGTCAGGCTGACTCAGGTGTGCCATGAGCACACACACACAGCGGTAGCTGGTGCTGTTGCTGCAGATACAGATACATTTCGGAATGTATCTACGAGGCAGCCAACCAGCGCGCCAGCAGTGAGCCAAAGTGAACTCAACTCTTGCCAGCGGGGTGCATTTTCATTAAGAATGAAAAATGATGAGCAATCAATCATTTGCCCGAGAGGGTGTTTCTTATGTACGAGCTTGCCATTGCCATTGCCGGCTGGCTGCCATTCCACTCCATGCCACGGCGCTGAGCTCCATCCCTTCTCGCTCTAGGTGGCTGCTGGCTCGCTCGCACTGCAGCGGGAGTGGCGCATCTGTTAGATACAGCTTGTAGATTGATAGCATTACCTGCCTCTGGTGTTCAGAAATGGCTCTGTGGCTCTGCGGCTCTCCGGGTCTGCGGCTCAGAGGCTCAGCGGCTCTGGTTCGCCGTCTTCCATGTTTTGTGGCTGCTCTTTGGTTGGTCAGTCCCTCACATTTCATGCAATTTACATCTTCATTTTCGTGTATATAAATTCCTCGACGCAGTTGCTGTGTTTCGCTCCGAGCTCTGTGTTCCCTCTTCGCTGAATTTTTATCGCCGCCCGAATATATATTTAACCCTTGATTTGTGGGCTGTGCCAGGCAGAGCTAAATGCACAGGCCCCGGCACCGCTGGCTTCCGCCGAGGAGATGCATGAAATTCCCAATAAGGAGCAGCAGGAGCCGGGCCAGCTCGTCTTTATTGCCGTGTTAGACTGATGATCTTGAGAATTTGGTCAAATTAACAGCGCATTTGTTTCAGTAGAGATGACTGAGGGAGGGAGTAATCGATTGTGTTTGAGGGAGCTACGAGATAGTAAGGGAAATAACCCCATTATCACTGAACACTTTTACTGTATCCTCAGCAGTACAACTATGACCAGAAAAGAATCTCCAAACTTATAAATTATTATAAATTTATTATATCCTTGGCTGCTTAATATCCATATGTATATAAGCTCGGCTAGAATTATCGAATAAATAGAATAAAGTGGCTAGTATTCCTCAACATCCACATAAATTCTTCATATATATACGGAATAATAATCAATATAACTTAAACTACTTTCTGCATAGATGCTAAAAAACAATAATACAACAAAAATCAGTTCCACGTATTCCTATCTTTATTTTCTCTGCCTTACAAGATCAACTAATCCAAATACCGAATAAATCCAGATTTACAGTCTACCAAGAAACCCATCAGGGGAAATGAAATCAAGCCAACAGATTCTCAAGATTGGGAACGAAACAATAAAACAAAAATCCTCCGGACAGCTAAGATAAATTAATAATTCGTTGGGGTGCCGGCTCAATGCAGGTCCCAGGTCCCAACTCTCCCTAAGTGACTTCCTACTTCAGAGAGCGCAATTTACATAAATTGAACGAACGATCCATCGATACAGTCCCAAGATGAAACGGTCCCGGTCCGGACTGGCCAATAATAATAATCAAATGTCAGCTGGACTCGGCCAGCGAACAACAAAAAATCGAACATAAAAACCACACCGAGAAACGAAAATCGACGATGAACGCCATCAAGCAACGGAATCAATTTGAAAAAGCTATTGAAAAACAGACGCAGCAACTGTCATCGGACAAATGATTTGTATTTTTGTTTTAGTTATTTATGTTTCATAAATTATCGGATGTATCTTTTTACGATATTAATTTTGGTTGTTGTTGCTGCCCCGGCCGTTCCCTCAGCATGGTCTCTCCGGGCCCCAAAACGGATGCCGCTGCTCTGACTGCCTGCCGATCAAGATTTTATTTAAATGGAACTCATCAACGCTCATTTGGTTGGCCTGTGTCTCAGTCACTGTCTCCGTCTCCGTCTCCGTCCCCGGCTCCGTCTCCGTCTCCATCTCCATCGCCATCTCCATCCATGATGGCGATGATGAAGCTCTGCTTAGGCGTCGATTCCAGTCTTTGTCTTTCCCTTTAATCCCAACAAATACATATAGGGGCATTCTAAATCGAATGTTCCCTGTCCAAATCTTATAAATTATATATATAAAAAAATATGTTTTTAACCATTATAAAAGTCGGTCCAATTCATTTTAAATTTATTAAGTAAAGCCTATATTAAAAATAAAGGATTAACTTATTTAAGGATAATAATGAGTATAATATAATAATATAAAATTATTAATTATATTTAAAATTCAGAGCTTAATTGGCTAATTAAAACCTTCTCTTTGATATTTGATGATTTTGCCATTGACCACACTAGAATTCCTGAAAAGTATTATTATATAATAATAATTAAAATAAATTATTATTTGGGAAATTCAGAGCTTAATGTGGTAAATATAAATAATCTAATCATCTCACTAATCTAATCATAATCAAAAACATAAAAAGACATTCATTAATAAAAAACGATACATGATTTTTTCGCAATTTACAATACTGGAATTCCAGAAAAATAATAGTATATAAAAATAAATATAACATATAATTATTAGAAAAATTCAGAGCATAATTTGCTAAATAAATCCGTCCCTTAATAATCTGATCATAATCAAAGAAGAATAAATAAATACATTTAAACAAAAATGTTACTTGCTGTTTTAGCAATTTCCAACACTGGAAGCTCAGTTACCTAATGCATTAGAGACTCTATTCGTTGACTTCAACTAGTTTGTAATGCTGAGACTCCTTTAGTTCCTATAGGAAAGATCGGTCCAAATAGCTTGTTGTCTAAATATAACTATATTCATTTTTAAGTTTGTAAATTATTATGATCACGATCGACCAATTATATTTAAGCTTATCTTTTTTATTGCATAGAGTCGTTACAACTCGACTTATATTTAATGATACATTTAAGGGACTTGCAAGGGCATACAGAGTTCGACAACCGCTACTGGACTTCCTTTCCCGATTTTCCCCAACTTAGTTAATTGCTCTTGTCTCCATTTCGTCGGCCTCTTTGGGCCTCTCGGCTGGAACTAGCCTTAATTATAGAGGTCGTCCGATTCGGCAGTGCCGATGATGCCCCACTGTCAACGTAGTCGTCGGCGGCGTTGTCTTCGCGGCTAATAAATGGACTCCGTCGTATTAAACTCATTAGTTTGCTTTCTGGGCATAATTTTAATTAATCACTCAAAAATCCACGCTCACGCACAGGCCCAGGCCGCGGCGATCGCGCTGCGGACTCGAGTAGAACGAGGAACGGGTTTCGACCGGCTTATCAGAGTGCCTCTGCATATTAAACGATCCACTGGCTACCTAAAACACAAATCGGAGTCCGAGGCAGAATCCGAATCCGAATCGGAATCGAAATCGAATCCGTATTTAAGCGAAATTAAAATTCGCTGAACAGCGAGAAAGATCGACGGATTGTTCGTTACTCAATCGATTTTTAATTTCAAAATGAGATAAATCAAAATTAAGAAAAAACAACGCACAAAAAGAAACGCTCAAAAGAGACGCACAAAGTAAAAAAATAAATCGAGGCAAATTAACATTCGCCTGCCCGCCATTCGGTTTGATATATTAAACTCAAAATGTATATTTCATCATTAAAAAATCGAGAAAAAATACAAAACAAGCCGAGCGCTAAAAGCGAAGAACGAAAACGTTGGAGAAAAAGATTGAAACTAGTTTTACAGGTAAGCCTGAAGCCGAGATCCGATCAGATGCGACGAGATTCGTCCATCGTCATTGGGCTCGCGCCCTCTCTTACGCTCCCACTGCCCGGGTCGCTGGCGGCGTCTCTTTCGCTCTGACGCTCGTATGATAAATAACAAATCAAACGCTAAAATGTCGGTAATGTATGTGGCAAGTCAGGGGTTCTCTTAATTTATGGCCTGGATCAATAAGAATAACGCCCCAATCAGTGACTATAAATTAACGCAAACACAAAACGAAAAAATATACACTTACTTACACAACTTCAAAAAAATGTCGATGGCTGAGAATGTTTGTTGGCGACTGTTATGCGGTGCCTTTCGTTTCATTTCGTTGATGTTTAGGTTCAAAAGTATCTCAGCCTTTATTCCCTGAATGAACATTCCCGAATGTCGTTGACTCAGGGTGCTCAGACTTCGGGTTAATATTTATTTTTATCTTTTTAATTTAATAATTAAAAGATATAAATATATTTTTGGGATTTATAAGTTTGGGGAGAGATAGCATCACAGCCTCCTCAGAAATGTCATTTTGAGTCCCGCCTGAATGTCTAAAACATTTTTAGAATAAGTTCCTTTATTTTTTCTTTCGAAGATAGAGCTCTAAAAATATGTTCGCTCAGGTTAATTTGCCTATTAATTTAACGCTGAAAGCTTTGGTTACCGGGTATCTAACAGGCGAGCACACTCGACTGTTGTAAATAAAAAATTCTAGCTTATTCCTTAATGCAAAAAAACTATCTTAATTATAATTTGAATTATTATTTATATTTTAATTATAATTTTCCTATTAATTTAACGCTGAAAGCTTTGAGTACCGGATATTTCACAGACGAGCACACTCGACTGTACCCTGTTTATTTGTAAAAAAAAAAATCTAACTCGTTCCTAAATGGATAAAACTATCATCAATTATTTAGTTTATCAGTAACTTTACCTTTGAATAAACGGTCATTTCATTTTTTAAAGCAGAGAGCTTAAGGTACCGGGTATCTCATAGAAGAGCACACTAGACTAAATCTAGTTTGTTTCTACATTAAGAGAAATTATCTTGAATTATTTAGTCTAAAAATTACTTTACCTTTGAGTCTTTTTATTCAACGCAGAAAGCTTTGGGTACAGGGTAGCTCACAGACAAGCACACTCGATTGAAGCCTTTATACATGTAAATAAAAATATGTTGATTGTTTCTAAATAAAAGGAAACTATCCTGAATTATTTAGTCTAACAGTTACTTTATCTTTTAGTTTTAAAGAACCTTTAAACGACATTTTATTAATAAATTAATGAATTTAATTAATATATATAATATAAATGAATTTTATTAATATATAATAGTTAATATATTTGATCAGTTAGTTGATAAATTATTGAACATAGAATTCCCTTCAGGATTTAGAAACTAAGTAAAAGTACTTCTTCAATAATTTTAATAGCGCAAGACCCTAGCAAGCTTATAATTAAATTTACTTGTTAGCACTTCCCAAATAAACAACAATAAAATCCTTAATAGAAGTAAAGCTAATAAGAAATATCATTCTTAGCACTTTCCACTAAACATTTATCGGGGCTTTAACTTTTCTTGGATTTCACAAAACATAATAGAGTCTCCATTGATTATGCAGCTTTGCAATCCCCAAGTAAGGCGTTATGGATCAACGAACTGACCTCCAGAGGTTGAACTATAAATTAAACTATTCCGCGCGCCTTTCATCACTCGCCAACCTGGCGATTTCTGCCGCCAGCCACTAACTTGGCCCGGCCCAGCCCAGGCCAGTGGAACGGGCCAGCCATCCAACTTATCCCGCGGTGGAGTTGAGGCAAATAAACTAGAGACTCTCCATTGAATTGCACATGGGGCCACTGGGACAACATGAAATTATCAAAGCGCAACTGACAAATGCCAGGGAAACTGACACGGACACGGATACCGTTATGTGCGGACCCACACTCCCAAACCATACTCTATACTATGCCATACCGTACTATACAAATGTCGCCGACACCGAACACGCACTTTGACACACGCACAATGCCAAGCAGGTGAAAAGCCAGGTGGGCAGCTTTCTGAGAGCAAGTGATACATGGGTACACGTGTACATATGTGGTTTTATCCACTTTATCCTTGCCTAGGTACAATCTAGAGTCTCTTCTCAACTTTAATTGCCCTAGATGCCATAGATAGATCTCTTTGGATTTCAATCCGAACATATTTCAGTACCACTTCTGATAATATATAAAAGAGTTCCTTACCTTATATACTTTATTATTATTATATTTAAATAGTAGGCACTATAAATTAGGGAATTCGTTAACTTAAAGCAGGAAAGGAGATAAGCCAGTGCTTGATATTCAAAAGAGACTTCTGACTTCATAAGTGAGTCACCTCGAGCTCGAATGACAGTTATATACTTGTACCAAGCAGTATTAAAATCGAAAGGAATTACAGGTACTTTTTTCTTGGTACCCACATGTACCTATCTCGGGGCATCCCATCACTGGTGGGCACTCTGGTGTGCCGCGCCACCACCAGCTGATGTATGAATTGCTTTGAATTTAGTTGTCAAAGCTCTGATCGGCTGAATGGGGTGCAGGGATATCTGAGCGCTTCATAAATTGTTAAAATGTGTCAGAACTGCACCAAGCTCGGCACAAAAAGCTAGAAAAAACGCGAGCAAAAGGTAAACTGACAAGTCTGCAACTGGAAAGGGCAGAGGAAAAAACGTACAATAACACAGTTGCAATGTTAAAGAATATTGTATATTGTATGATATCAAATATGGTACAAAAAAGAAGGGGAAAGTAAAACATAAAGTACTGACTCGTAAAGTTCACTGTGAACTCAATTTAATTAAATAGAATTCATTCTCCCATATCAAACACAAAACAAAACACAAATCAAGGGATCCATCATAGGGATATTCCTTTAGCCATTTTCCTGGGTAAATATCATTTCAGATTTATTTGAAAAAGTAATTTAAATAACATTAGCTTTAATGAAGAAATATTATTAGTGTCTTTTATATATATATCACAGCTTTAGGCACGTTTACTTCATAAACAAATTCAAAATAGTGATTTCTTCCATCTAATAGAGGTTATTTTATGTCAATAAATACAGACTAGTTTCTGTGACTCTGTCAGGACTCACTTTGATATCCGTTTGTGTTGCTGCCAGCTCTGAATTGGACATAATTAGACGATTGCATTACTTTGCCCAATTTGTGGCCGTGTGCCTCCCCACTGTGCCACATCATTAGAGCCGATGTTGCATGGGCGAGTCGGAAAATGCAGGCATCCAGCAAATGACACCTTCATGTGCATTGGCAGCAATCTTCGCTGCACCTTTCCGCACTCTACACTCTGCAGCCTCACAGAGTGAGCCTGGCCGGCGAAGTTGGCCCCAACACGTTGCCAATTTGGATGGCCGGGCAGCTGAGAAATGTTACCGCATTGTTTTTAACGGACACTTCAATGCTTCCTCCATGTGCGAAGTTGCATGTTTCCCGGCCAAAGGAAAATAAAAACTGTTTCGCTCGCTGCCTTTTAAGGCCGCGGCTTTAGCTCATTTGGCCAGGTCCAGGTGATGAATCCGCTCCCCGCTCGGCGGCGCGAATTAACCTGTTGATTTTTGGCCGAGTGCAGCTCCTGGCCAAAAGGAAACCGGGCGGCAGCTGCTCTGCGTTGGCGGTGCCACTCGCCCGTTGACGTTTCTTGTGCATATATGGAGCACATATGGGCATGTCCCTGTCAAAACAGGAGCTTAAGCCAAACATCTAAAAGGTAGCGGCACAAGAGTCCTGGTAAATTTTTAAAGTGCTTTTAATTACCAATAGGAAGGCACATATTTCTCTAAGACTTAGTTCCGGTAATAAAATATTAAGCCACTCTTTTAGATTTTATTACAATATCAAGTCAAGTCAAGAGATTCGCGTAATGGATTCAAATTTGTAAGCCAGTGTTGTGGAAAATAATTAAAATATTTGTGCAGGCTAATGAATTTGTTTACACGATCGCACAGTGCAATTTTTCATCTTAGTGGAAAATCCAGTAAATCTACTGAAAAGCTTTATGCAAAAAGTATGAAGGAAAAAACCATTTAAATCACAAGGTGGAAAAACGTGGACGGAAAACCAGTTTGGTGATTAATCAAGTGAGTGCGAGCGGGACGGCCCGCGAGATTGCGCGCGCGAAACAAATGTCAGAGGCAGCGAACATCAATCTCCAGCGGTGTTGGCCAGCTATAGCCGCCAAACCACCTATCCACCGATCCGCCGATCCGCCGATCCACCGATCCGCCGAGCCGACCCGATCCGTCCGATCCGAGCCACATGGCAACCATTTGGTCTGGGCCAACGAGTTCTTGGTGGCCACAAAAGGAAAAGCGACCGCGGCGATGGGAAAACCGGCTGAGAGGTGGCTAAATGCATTTTGGCCATCGCTGCTGTTATTGTTGCTGTTGTTCTGGCTCTCGCTCTGGCTCTGGCTGGCTAAAAAACTACAGTTGGGTTCATGACCCCATTTCAAATTGGCAAACAGGTGCGACACAAATCGTGTCCACGTTTGGTGCTGTAATGCGAGACGATGATACGTGGACTTACATAGCACCTGACTGGCAGAAAAGTATAAATAACACGGGCTCTTGAGCATATGATATACGTTGCATTAATTTAAAAATAAATGTAAGAAAAAGTTTACTCAACTTAACATGGGTTAAAACGGGCAAGGCTTAGCTTATCCCAATAGCGCAGTGAGGACTTCAAATTTGAATAGTAGGACTCCTTACTAATTTGTTAAAAAAGAGTACATTTAGATTTCGGACCACCATAAATGGATCATTCTGGCCAATTTATATTCCAGATTTAGAGCTAATTTTCTTGGATTATTGGTTACTCAAATATTTACTTATTTAAATGCGAAACAATAAAATTAGTTACAATTTTGCAAACTTGGCCCATATGATCCGAAGCTTTTAAAATAGTTGGAGGTGAATAAAGCATTTTCAATAAAATAAAAGAGGTCTCTCCGATTTTGTAATAAATTAATCGATCCATCCAGCTATATTATATACGAAAAGATATCCCATTTTGACAACATTTTAAATGTGTTTCTAAAATAATAAAAACTGTTTTCATTAAAAGTTTTCCTTCCTGTTTAAATTCAGGTTCTGTATGGCGATATAACTTATTCTCCTCCATTAAGTGGGCTACGTCACACTGGTAACTCTCAGCTTAAGCTTCAGTTAGTCATAATTCCTGCTCCAATTAATAACCGAACGTTTAGCACCGTTGCATTTAATTTAATTCGATATTTACTGCCTTTAAATTACATGTAGTCCAAGCAGCGAAAGCCAGCCAATTGTTCTGATTATGCAACTGAGATATTTATTGCTTAAATGAACACCACGACGGAATCGTAATATAGAAATAATCATTTTCATGTAGAGCTCCATGCGCGATGACAAAAAATGAATGCGCTAATAAAATTAAATTAAATAAAAATGCAATTATTAGTCAACGCCCAATTTTAATACGCGGGCACACACGCGGACACACTCACACACTCACAGGCAGTCGGTGTGTTTGAAAAATGCACAACAATTAATATTCAATAAAAAATGGACAGGGTATGGGAAGGAAGGCAGCGGCAACTCAGCCACGTTTTGCATATGTGCCATGTTGGAATAGAACGGCGGTATCAACAACGGCAGCCGTGGAAACAGCAAACAAAGGCGCTTAACAAGTGGAAAAAATAATGAAATATATAAAGAGTCGGAAAAAACTGAAATCAAATCGAACGAAAAACGATAAAAATCACACAACTGTCCGGAGGCCGCCTGAGGCCGAATGCAAAATGCTTCGATTTGAAATGTTGCAATAATAATTGTCACAAATTGAACTCATGTCATGATTTGCGACGACGAGGACCGGCCGGCCATATGCACCTATATATACGTATACCTGATCAATGCCGGGTAGGGCACACACACAGGCAACTGGACAGCATCAAAAGTGAGTCGGGGAAAATTCGATTTCTGACAGGTGCAATTTAGTCGATTTCTGTCCTGTTTGTTTCAAACAGCATCTGTCGGCCATTGGACTTTGTTTGGTTTTTATTTAATGAGAGCAGCTCTGCGGCCACCAAACGAAAATGCCAAAGATTTTACCTAATTGGATGCAAATGAAGTTATTTTGGCAGTTATAGAATAATCCGACAATGATGCCTTTCAAAATATATAGTATAGGATTTTGAGAACCAAATATAAATAAAATTTTAAATTTTGAGAACTTGTTACTGAACAATACCGATACTTATACCTATATACTTAAAATAGTACTAATAATTTTAATTTATATGAAAGCGAGTACAAGCTCAGTTTTTTTATTTAAGTGACAATTACAATTAATTTATATTAACAGACATGGCTTCTTTTAGTTAGTATTATAGGCTGCTTAAATGGAAGCAAATAAAGTTATTGTGGCAGCTATAAAATAATCCGAGATTATGCCTTTCAAAATATACAATATAAGATTTTTAGAACCAAATATAAATTAAATTGAGAATTTTATGAACTTGTTACTGAACAATATCTTACCCATACTTAAAATAGTACTAATCGTTTTTATTTGTATGAAAGTGAGGTCATGCTCAGCTCTTTTATTTAAGTGACAATTACAATTAATTTATTTTTATAGACTTTGATCTTTTAGTTAATATTATAGGCTATTTAAATGGAAGCGAATAAAGTTATAGTGGCAGCTATAGAATTATGATAATGATGAATTTCAAAATATATATATAATATTCTGAGAACTAAATAAAAGTCAAACTGAGGATTTTTAGAACTTTTATGCTAATAATTAAACATAGTTTGAGAAGGAATTGTTTTAATTGTGCTTAGCTCTTTTTTTTTTACCTGACAATTACAATTAATTTATTTTTATAGATATTGCGTCTGTTAGTTAATATAATAAAGTTAAATAAAATATCCTTTACCGTATGATCAGTCAAGTAAGAACCAAATCACAGATAGGTAGATAGTTCAACACCCTTAGAAATTCAGGATACTGATACTTAAAAGTAGTAAGTTAGTAAACTAAAAGGCGTTCAGTCCAAAAGTTAGATACTGGATATCCTGGCTCAAACAAGGTTCTGTTAAAATTCCGAATTTCTTTAAATTTCTGGAGATTATTTAAAAAATCTATAAATGAGTTAAACCTGTGCTGCGGTCCTTATCCGTTCACAGAAACTTTGGCAAATATTTATCAAAAGCTGTATGATTAGTCATGTCATAGGATTAGATAGATCCTACGATAAGATCCGCTTCTAATTAAAATCTCGGTCAAATATTGTCCATGGGATCATGATCGACCGACTGTCGTTTTACGAATTCATTCGGGTTATCTCGGATCGGGTTTCCTTTGATACAGTCGCATATGTGAGCAAGTCTGTTAGTGTTCTTGAGAACACATGGCAAGCTTATATAGGCCATAATGGAAGCTTTATGATTTTCTAAACTCTGTGTAAATATTGAAACCGGAAGGCAATCATAAAACGCAAGCAGCCGCTGGCCCAGTGTAAACACACACGCTCCGGCCGATTTTCAGTTAATTAAAAAGACCAAAAGCGTTGCGAAATCACGAAGTGGTCCACTCGGGTTTCAGTTTCAGGCCCTCTCAGATCGGCAAACACTGGCGGCCGGCTAATTGGTTGGCCCCAACGAGCGATCCCCAGCCTGGAATCACCTCCATGGCGATAGCGATAGTTCATTTCTTAATTGTTCGCCCGCCGCCGCCGCCGATGCCGCTGCCGCCACCGCAGACAAACAATAATTGCGTTTTTCTTCGTGCTGAAGATAAAAATGTATCCGGCAGATAAAGGCCAGGGAGAGAGAGGGAGAAACCAATAGCGAGTCTTGTGTTTGCTGCTCGCCCAGGGAATTTCACAAACAAATATGAGAATTTATTAACTTGTGAGTTCAAAAGCATTGCTGCGCGCATTTCCTCAATTCCGCTTGACAATTAAATATGTATTACGAATTAGCATCGGCACTCATTTTGTTTCACTTCATAAGTAATCATCGCAGGTCTGGGAAATTCACTCCGGCATCCATAACTCTCGGCGAGATCAAAGGGGGCGACAATAGTGTTTGGAGCCCCATCCGATTCAAGTGCTCTGCCCTTTGTTCCATGTTGGAGATCAGCCGCACAGCACTTAAGACATGAAAATTAAGTTTAGATTTGTCACTGTTTAGTCTAGCCGGTAAAGTGGGCTTCTTGTTTACAGATCGGGGCCTCCGGATAGTTTCCCACAGCCCCGGAAAATGCCCAACCAAAGTCCCACTTAATTATGAGCTACACAAGTTGGGTTTGGCCTGGTCGGACGTAGGATTTGCATAATGCCGCCAGGTTTCCCTGGTCTTTCGGCTGAACAATAAACCAACTCTCCTAACCACTCCCCTGCACTTGCAGCCACTGACTGCCGGGGCTCTCCGGCTCGAATGTTGTGGCAAAATTATGTATCACGTCCAATGCTGGATATGTTCAAAAAATAATATGCACGACAGGTTACATGCATCAAACTGCGCCTGCTGGAGTGGCTGGAGTGGCTGCTGTGGCCAAAAGCCAGAATCGAATGCCGTAAAATCAAAGCACAACCAAGAAGAAGGCGGCTGGCCTGGCTCGGCGACGGCTCTTAGGCGCAGGGGTGGAAGCACACACACAGGAAATCAACACCCCAGCGGCCATGGCAGAGCCAGGCAACCTGTTGCTCCCCAAGCACACACAAGCGGCCAGATGTGTGCACACATACCTACATCATACATCTTCGGAAATGCATCTCATTAAACCCAAAGGACCAGCAACATTTTCGGCAACAATTTGATCTAAAGTAAGGCAATGGAGTAAGAGGGAAATATATAATTAAAAAGTACAGAAAATGCATTTACTAATACCACATTTCCTTGTAATTAGGCCAGATCCTGCTTCAAATTCATTTCGACCAGCTTGCCGGGTGCTCAGCGCACCTTTTCCAACAGGCCTGGGTGACTTCTGGGGTCCAGAGCTGGACGTGGAGGACGGGATGCTGCCCTGTCCGTCGCATTGTTTCGGTGGCATTGTCCGAATCAATTGTGGGAAACGCATTGAAGTAATCTGGCCGAGAGCAGGGCTATCCGCAGCGACGTGGGTGCTCCAGCGATGGGTGGGTGGCATTGGCCGCGCGACGATTGTCGCTGTCAATTAGAGCTGCAACACTGCAGGAACTGGAACTTGTTGCACAAGTTGCAGTCGTTGTTGCAGTTTCTGTTGCTATTGCTGTTGCTGTTGCAGTTGCAGCGACGACTCTGTCGATGGCTGTGCCAGTTTCTATGCCTCGGTGGCATTTTTTGACACTCACCGACGCTGCAGCAGCAGCTGCTCCTGTCCCCTGTCCCCGGTGTCCGGTCCCCTCTTCCCGATGCCCGATGCCCGATCCCCTATCCTTCAGATGCGCTTCGACTACCGACGGCCCGAGGAGCCCTTCCGTTTCGCTTTTTGGATCACAGCAGCTGCATTGTCTGCCATTGAACAGCTGAGGGGCAGGACTGCGGTGGGGAGCGCCTAACTAACTGGGCTGATATCGGCGTTCTGTCAATGACAGCGCCTGAGCCAACTCACTGCTACTTTGAATGTCTTGAAACAACAATTTAGATTTTTTTATAAACTGTTGTACCTGCAAGGCGACTCAATATATTTGTTCTTAACTCTGTCTTCGGATGAGTTTTAGTTACTGTTAAGGAGGATACTAAATTAGAAGTTTTCCAATCCAAAGTTGATTTGAGCTTTTCGGTAAATATATTTCAGTCTTTTTTTTTTAGATCTATAGATCAATGAGGTGTCCATTCGGTGTCTCAGTTGCATATATCTTTCTCTAGACACAGATAGTTCATATTTCAATGTTATTTACTGATACCTGCTGTTTGATCAAGACTGATCTTCGTTTGGCATTCCGGAAAACCAAACAATGCGGACGGTACCGCCAATGAGAAATTTTTGATTAATTCTAGAGACTTTCAACAATTGACCTAGTGATTTGTCAACATAAAACGAAGTTTTATTAACTCTTAATAGGAATGGAAGATCAGTTGCAATAGATGAAGTTTGAGTGAGTGACACTCTCTCAATTATTATTTATTATTAATCTTTAAAGATTAATGATTAATGTTTTAAATACCTTTAGCTGCTTATCGATCTATGCTGTGGAAAAATCGTAGAAGTTCTTGTCACAGCAAGCGAGTTGATAAATTGCTTTCAAAGCTATATTATGCGCCATGGTGCATTCATCCCAATTCATACCAGGGTATTTCCGTAAAGAGCAGTTCGTTTTGCTTTTGAGGAAATGATAGTGCAGTGCGAATCTGTGAAATAAGGGTCACCTTCAACTTGTGCTTGATTATAAAGATTATTCCCCAACAATATCTTTTACACAAACCCAGGATTTTGTGTCAACTGATTTTGGACTCAATTGTCATATACATATTGATTTTAATTTTTGATACTAATTGATCTAGTAATTGAGTTCTGTTAGGATCCCTAGAATACGAAGATATTTCACTATTATTATTATATAATTAGCCAAACTCATCAAATAAAGGCCAATCTGTGGGTTCGATAGCTTAGAATATTACATTTAGACAATTTCTCATCAAAGGCAAGACAAGAAAATATGTTTTTCTAAAATAAATAGAATGAATCTGGGACTCCCCTATCTCATAATCTTTTAAAGGGAGATTGGATTGTGTCTCAGCTGGAAGTGCTCCTAATAGAAGTAAACTGATCGAACCCTGGACGAATCCTAGTGACGAGTGTATCTGCTAGAAGCAGCCACCAAGTGAGACCCGCGAGTTGAGGAGGCAGACAGGCAATCAGTCCTCCGGCGATGGGAATTTATGTGCTCCAATGCAGAGCCCCGCATGGGATCCCAGCCAAGGGCCTGTGGAATGCGCCATGTTCATCATGCCCGTCTCCAACTGCGAGGAGCACCTTCGGCGCTCCTGGGCCAAGGTGGCAAGTGGTGGCCTCGTGGCAGCAGTGGCTCAACTGTCAAGAGCCGCGGTTACCCGCCCTTTTCCGCTGGCTGGCCGCGCTGCGTTGATTCGTCGTAATTCATGCGGTGCCACATCCCCGCCCCCACTCTTCTGGGATTCTCCATTTGTATCTGCATCTCTGTGTGATGCAGCTTCCATGTTTGTGGCTGCCACTGACAGGGCAGACAACGACGACAACGGCGATGATGACGTTGCCGAGGCTGACGATGATGAGGATGCCGATCGGTCCGGGCCGTCCCGCTCTTTTCGATGGCGTGCTCGAGGTCCAATCCCGAAGAAGCGTCCGAAAGCGATGACTCTACCTGTGGCTCCATCGGCCATAAATTAGCATTTGAGTAAATTGGTTAAATTCGTTATTCGGAATTAGGCCCCAATGAGCTGCCGGGTCCCCACTCATTTCCACTCCCATGCCAGAGCCCCAGCATCTGAGGCTCAGTCCTCAATAACCCGCCAAGCCAACTTGTTTACTTTTCGTTTCCCTCACATTTCTGTATGTTTAATTTAATTCCATTGATTGATTTATTTTTACTGTACGCTTCTTAGTGGTGGATATTTTGTGCAGACTTTCAATTATTTGGCTTGTGAAAAATTACTGCAATTAGTGAAGCTGTGAAAGCTTCTTAGCCGATTTTTTGCTACCTCTGATGGGCTGGCACCGAGGCTTGAAGGAATCCATTTTTGACATCAAGAAATATAGAAAATTCGATTTTGAAGACCAGTGACAAAAGGCGCAAAATGAGGGTTCTGGAGTGAAGCCAATACCAACAAAATTCAAATTAAAAAAGCCACCAAACAAAAACAAACGAAAGGCATTAAGGAACCATGAAGATTAAGCATTTTTCGAGGGGGAATTAAGCGATGTCGTGGGAGGGGTAAAAGGGGCTAGAAATCGATTAAAACGAACCGAAATGGACGAATGGAATGTCAAATGGAGACCCGAAACCAGAACTTGAAACGGCCATAAAAATGATAAAGCCAAAAAGGCAGGCCCTTCAGCACCGAACTTCGAAATACCCTTGCCCATGTCCGAAGTTATAAATCTTTATATCAACAAGGATATAATTATATTATAATATATATAATATATATAATATAATTATATATATATAATTTAATATAATTATAATATATATAATATATATAATATAATTATAATTATATAATTATTTGCCCTCCTAAATATAATACTGAGTAAAGGGAAACCTTCACTAAGAAGCTATTTTACAAAACAGCAACTTAAGTAAATTTTAATCAAATTACCGAGATCAGAAATACTTATTAATTTACTTATACCATAAGTAATTAAATTATAAAAATATTTTTACCGACTATAAAATTCTATAAAATTCTGTATATAAAATTTTTAAATGTATATAAGTTTGGAAAAAAGGGAAAGATTCTCTGAAAAATCATTATGCTCTCCACGAAGGGTATCTAAATAAAGGCAACCGAATCAAATAACTCCCTGGACGGGCCGAACGCAAGGTGACGCTCCTCACCTCAGCGCAGCTTTGTCTGTCTATGCCACAAATCAAACGAGACGAAGGATGCAAACTGGACCGACGACTGTCTCCGTCTCCGTCCCTACCGCTCCCGCTGTCGTCTCTGTCTCTGGCTTGGGGTACGGCGAGCGCCCTCTCTTTCTCACTCGGAGGTGGGACCACAGACCGATCCGCTGCAGGGCGTCCAACGGCAGCGTCATAATCACACGGCTGCATTCGCATTCGCATTCGGAGTGGGGTAAATGAGCGGCTGAGGGGGCTCTCGGGGAGCCTTAGGAGCCCTCTTCCAGCTCCTCGATAATTATGACGGGAAATAAATTGTGTATGATTGCTTGATTGGCGATTTATTGACTCACATTATTGGAAGCTGCCGTCGCCATCATCCAGGATCCACACACACACACACACACACAGAGACTGTCTCGGTCGGTGTCTGGTGCCCAGGAGTGAGTCTGAATGCGAGTGCATCCGTGAGTGTTCATAATCGATGCCGGCCTGACAGCGTATTTATTACCAAATGCGTATAATAATTCTTCCTTTCCTTCAGCTGAGCAACAATGAGGGAGACAGTAATAGGATGATGATTGAAATGGCGAGTGTCTTCGAAACCGGAAGCTATTAAAAGGATGCAACTGGAGGGCCAGAGAGGCTCTGCAAAAATCGTAGTATCACGATTACTAGAATGGATCTTATTAAAATAATTGAGCAATCATTATTTCCTTTTAATAATATATAAGAATGAAAGTAATCTGCTTTTATTTTGTTTATTGTTTGGCTACATGAATACTGAATACATTTATATATATAAGTTTGCTTAAGTTTTGATTCCCCCTTAAATGCATTTTTGTAAATCAAACATGAGTATTTTCCAAATTTGTATTATTATTAGTGTATTATTAGTGCCAACCGATAATGTTTGTAACAGGCAGAAGTAGACATCTCCGAAATCGGATGATAAACATAGGAGTTATTAAAAGAATAGTTTCTTTGTATGCTGAACTTGTGCAACATCTAGTTGGTACCACCACGCCTAACATGTTCCTAGTAACATCTTTCTTTTTTGGGTGTTGCTCAACATGTCCCTAGCAACATTTTTCTTCATTTGCCAACATATTCTATTGTCTTCCGTCCTGTTTAATTTGGGTTTTTCATAATTTTTGAACTTATTTAGACACCCACAATTTTATTTTTCACCCACAAAGCTTCGATTGCCGGGTATTACACAGCCGGCCATACTCGACTGTAGCTGTTCTACTTGTTCCAAGTTAGCTTTATGCTGTTATGCCTGTGCTCTTTTACAACGTGTCTTATATATTTTTATTACCTTATCCTTTCTTCTTAAAAATGTGGTTATCGGAATATAATTCTAATACATAATTCTTTTATATTGAATCTGGAATAATCAGTATTTAGACTTAGTTTCTATTCAGCTATCATCAATCTCATTCCTCATTCTCTGTTCTAAAATTATTTATTTCAAGTGATTTCAAGGGATCCTTCCATTATTAGTCTCTCAACTAATTTAATTCTCTAGAGACAAATTAAATCTATGAATTCATAGCGTTTCGGAGAATTCAAGCCGTAAAAAATCATTAGCAGGCTCTCGTCACGAACACAAGCGAAATTTCATCAACAAAAGTGTCGCATATGAAGTAGGAATTACTCATGGGGACGGATGGATGGGAACGGAGCCATTTCTGTTTAAAACTGTTTGGAAAGGCCATAAAATTTGACTGGCCATCAGGGCGGGGGGAAAGGGAATTGGGAGTTTTAAAGCCAGCATATCAAAATGAGAAAAACAGGAAAAAGAAATGGGAGACGGCGGTGGAAGCGGGGCATTCACACGCACATAATTCAATTGGTTCAAACAAAAGCGCATTTAATTTTATTTATTATCGCCGGGGATGGCATATCCTTTTGTGCGAGTGTGCGAGTGTGCGCTGTGTCCTCCACGAACACACTTGCCGTCCATATCTATCCATTCCGACTTTCACTCAAACGGAGAAAATGATTTTGATGTGTCCTGTTATCTACTGAGCCGTAGAGCCGAGCCGGGAGATACATCTGAGGGTAATAAATAAACCCGGGACCGAAGAAAGGTTCTCGAAAGAAATAAGGCGCAGGGAGATGTCAACAAATAAAGTGTGTGCCTCGGAGTTCTGAGGCTGTAACTCTGACAGACAGACACATGCTGGCAACAAAAGATTCGGAGATACATAACCTACATGCCACGCCGCTCGCCCGGGCCTCTGGTGGCACGGGTGTGTGTGTGTGTGAAAGGCAATTTCAACTTTCGAATGATGCGGCGATAAATCAAGGATAATCTACTTTTCAGGATCATAATTTTTCTGTGAATTGACAGTCAGGCAGTGACAAAAAAGAAAAGCCAACTGACAGATTTATGTGTACGCACGAATACACGCACACGCATCCTGGGCGGAGCGGGGAGAGTCCCGGAGAGTGACAGAGATATGGCCATGTGGAGTGAAAGGACCGTCAATGCCTGTGATATCAATTTCCCATAAAACTTGCGGCCGGCCAATGTCCGCGTCTCAAGAAAGTGGATGACGATGATGGCGGAGTTTTCTCTTCTCTCTCGGCTTTGGTTTCGGTTATTATACACGGTACACTATGGATAACTAGGATATACTCCAGTATCTGCACAGTGAGGAAATATTTTTCACTCCTGTAGGAATTTAGTTTAAATTAGAATATGATTATAAATTATTGGGAATGCATTTTATTCTTAAGATATCTTCCATTTCACGTCTAATACAATATATTCGTTGATTGGTAGCGGTCGGTAGTTTAAGCGGAAGACAGGGTATTCAATGGTTGGCTCTTCTGTTTTTTCATTATACACGGTATACTATGGACGCCTAAGATATACTCCAGTATCTGCACAGTGAGGAAATATTCTCCACTCCTTTAGGAAATAAGTGCTACTGAATATGATTATAAATTAAGGGGAGAGCAGTGTATTCTTAAGAGATCTTCCTTTTGACGTTTAATACAATATACTTGTTAGTTGGTAGCAGTAGGAATGTTGAAGCGGAAGACAGGGTATTCAATGGTTGGCTCTTCTGCTTTTTTTTGTCTGGACAGGGGGTGGTGGTAACCCTTATTTGACACATTAAATGTCAGCTGAGCATGCAATGAAGCGGCCATCTTTGGCTTTTGCAGAACAGCCATGCGGGTCGGCCAGCATTTCGAATGTGTCGCACGTCCCCGTCCGTCCGTCTATTTATTGGCGACATTAAATCATTCTATCAATCCCAGGCACGAGTGAACCCACGCACACCCACTGGGCCACGCACCCCCTTGGACCTCCATTAGTCATTAATCGTTGCAGTGACTTTAATGGCATTAAATAGTCGCAATTATATTTTAATGCCATCCCGGAGACCAGACCGCAAGCGGATGTCCTTCGTTCTCGGGGTGGTTCCAAGACCTTCTACGATGGCTTTCTCTTGTTCGGATTTAGTTAATTGCTTTCTTGCCCCCGCTCCCGGCCTCAGAAAGCTGTCTGTGTGAGTGTCCGCTCATCATGGACGGCCTCAGCTGCTTAGCATATCAATGTGGCCCGAACAAAAGTCAGACGCTAAGCTTGACAAAACTTAATGTTCACTCAGCTAATTGGCTCACCTTTGTTCTGCCAAATAGTTTTACTCACAAGAGGCTTATCCTCATTAAACATATAAGGCTGTGTCAAAAATTGCACTTTGTAATCTTAACAATGAGTTTCTAATTTAGTTATCTTAAAAGGATTTTTGTAAGTATTACATAAATACCTCTATTGTTGTATTTTCTTAAAGACAGTAGTTTATTTTATAAATATATTTTATATAGTCAGATATTGCTAAGTTCTAATCAAAAAATATACCAACAAAGCAGTAGAAATTAGCTTTTTATTTTACTTAATATATATACATGTAAGAAAACAATAATAACTCCCTAGAATTATATTGAATATTCGACTGAACTAATATTAATAACTCAAGACATATACGAATCCCCCCTCGGCAGGAGAAGTCCTGTAGGCGTGTCACCTAAGTGACAGAATATAAAATATATATTTTAAGGCCCTGCCAGAGACTATCTTACAAAAAGTAACCCCTTTCGGTTAGATTTATGATGGGCGGAATTGGAATTGCTTTAGGGAATGGCAGCAGGAACAAAGGGGACGGCTGCCACAAAGACGCAGACAGGCCAAAGCGGAATCGAAAGCAACTAATCAAGTTTTGACAGTGGAAAATCCACCTCGAGGGCCATCGGTGTTTAGTTTTTGTGGCCGCTCGCCACACACATTTGGTGGCAATGGCGATGGCGGCGGTGGCGATGTTTCATCTAATGAAATGCCTCCATATCAAGAAATTAACGCACACACACAGGGCCGCCCCGCATCCCTTCATAAAACAATGTCACGCAATTTAAAATAAAAAGAACGAAAAATGTCAAAATTTGAGTGATTTACGGGAGCGGGTTCCTATGAAAATAGAATGTAAAAGGAGTTCATAATTCGCTCCGAGAATATGTTGGGCCGTGATGCGTGAGTGAAAGATTAGAAAGTTGAGAGAGTGGCTCCGTGGCTGCGTGCCTGCGACGAGGTCGGAGATGACCCTTGACCCTTAAGCACATGCTGCGCTTTCTTCCCGCTGCCTCCCGCTGCCTCCCGCTATCTTTTGCGAGTTAGGCAAATTTACGAAACAGGACGCGCCGCAGGAGCACGAGTAAGAGTACGAGTGCAGGCCAAAAGGCAGCAGGACGACGACATAAATCACCGGACCCGGCTAATTTAGCAGAACGAAATCGAACGCGACGCATTCGTCAGATACTTCGGCGCAGGCGCGCCGGGCCATGTGGAAATATGAAAATTATGAAAATTACGAGACTAAACGAGAGGGCAGCGAAGTGTGCCCCTATCCCAGATTTACGACCTTGGCAGCCCATCGAGCTGCCATTTTCGAATGCGATCTCTAATGCACTGGAACGACGCCCCGACGGCTCAGACTTTTATCTTTCACTGCACCCAGGATGGAGGAGAATTTCTCCGGTTTTTAATATTTTTATGATGCACATTTCCGTTTCGCAGTTGTCGACTTGAAGTGAGTGACTGGGTTTTCTGGGTCCCCCGCCGGAGATTTATGTGTTTCTTCGATTATGTAAGCCAATCGGGGGTTCTTCTGTTACCCTGCCTGTCGGCCAGCCTCGGTTCTTTCTTCTTTCCTTTGGTGGAAAGTCAATTATCAAATTTATGGCTTTCCAACCATGAGATTTTCTCCCAGCAGTTTGTATTTTTTTCCTTTTTTTCTTGAATGGTTTCGTTCCCACATCTAGACTGAAATTGGCTGCATATCGCCGCGTATATCTTTTACTAATTTTCAGTGAAATGCATGGCATCTGTTCATGTTTAATTCGTTTGTAATTTTAAGTTATTAGTCATAATTTTGGAGATTTCGGGCTAGCCGCTGACAGCTCTGAGTCTATTGGATTATATGGGTTTTAATCAGTTTTTTCGGGTTTCGCCCTAATGACGGCTATTCTTTGAGGTCTATGGTTGTCAGAAGTATTTAAGATGCATTTGGTTTGGATCTAGAGGGTTAGCTCTAGTCTAGTCTAGGTGAAATTAAATTCGGGGTGACTTCAAACAACTCCTTCATTCCATATGTTTGTATGAGTATATATTCCTTTGTGTGATTTACTTTGGTGGATATTTAATTTAAGTAGGGCTTGAAAGAAGGATTTCATTGATGTGCAAAAAGTTCGCTTCAACTTATAACTTAAGCACATTTTAAATTTAAAACTTTTCTTAAATGAACATTTGAGTTAAGTATGTTTGTATGAAGTCAAGAAGCCTTTTAAAATGTTTTATTAATTTTGTCTGGCTTTAAAGCATTATAATCAAAGTGTTTCCTCTTAAAGTATATAGTTTGAAGTGTTTCTAATACTAAGCACTATCAGTTTTCTGTCGTTCAAATAGTATTGTTATAAGCATATACAAAATTTCCTTAAAATATTGTTTATAGAGCCTTAAGCACTGCTGATTAACCGATTTCTAGTTTCTCTGTGCATATATAAACATCTTTTATATCACAATTTAAGCACAGCTCACTGGTGTCTTTGTGAGTAAAGATCTAAATCAAAATAATATTTTATAAAATTATCGAAGCAGATATTAATAAAATTAATATAGAATTATAAACTTAAATTAAGAAAATGTATAGTAATTAAAGTCCATGAACCAATTATTATTTGTGTTAGCTAAATACTTTATTTTATTTTACATGAAAGGTTTTTAATGTGCAATTCGAACTAAATTGGCAAAACAACAGCCTTATTATTTTATTAGTCTTGTAGTCTAAAGTAAGACAATTCCCCCTGATGCTTAACTAATTCCAGAGCAAACTTCTTGGCCTCCGACACCATTTAAATGGATAATCGGAAAACACCCACTCCAAGAGCGTGGCGTGGGGGTGAATTTATTCATTGTTGCTTTCGTCAAAATTAACAGTAGAAAAGTTTTTAATGAAAAACCCGCATCGGTAGCCACCGCCCCCCTCCGAACGGAGAAAACTTCCAAGTGGGTTTTCCTTTCTGCGCCGGAAAGGGATGGAGAGAGCGTGGCCTCTGCTCACAGATACACGCGCAGCGAGACGATTCCATCATGGCCGACGACGACGACGACGACTGACGGAAAACGACGATGAAGAAGCGACAGGCTGTCAGTTGGGAAATTCCAAGGGGCCAGGGGCCGTGGCAGGGGCAGGGCAATGGCCACGCAGCATGTGCGGGCTATTCTCCCTCTCTCTCTTTCTCTCTCTCTGTCTCTCTCTCTAGCACTCTCTCCGTCGCCCCTTTCACTGCTCGGGCGATGTTTTTCATCCACCATTCAAAGTCGAGTTTTTGGCAAACACTTCCTTCGGTCCTCGAGAAACGACCCTTATTCCTCCGGCCGGGCGGGCAGTCATAATTCTTTTTTATTTTGTGACACGAATAAATCACTCAATTGTATAAAATTAAACGCAAAAAGGACGACGCCACACTGCCAAATGCAAAAAGGGGCACACAGGACCAAAATGGCAGTCAGTTAAGTCAGACAGACGGCCGGGCTGGGCTGGGCTCGCAGTTATTTAGGGCTGCTCGCTTTGAATATAATAACTCTGATTCGTGCGGCCGAATAAACCAGGAGATTGGACACAGATATCATAAAAATAAATCCTGTTTGGCCCGACGCGTCTTTTTCCTCAATGTTTGCTTGTGGGTCCTTCGATTTGGCTTTGGCAGCTTGATGTTTTCCCGGTCCTTGGCCCTTTGGCTGCAAACTTCGCACTCATAATTTTCACCACTTTTTCCGCCCATGCATTCAAATGGGCATTTGGCACACAACTAGTTTCCTTTTTTGCTGCGATTTTAAAAGATCGACTGTCTTAGAAACTACATATATAGGGCTTTGGTAAATATTTAAATAAATACTAACCAGCTTTTATATTTAATTGTGAATATTTTAATTCAAAGGCTGATATTCTAGGAGCTAAATAGGGTTTTGGTAAATATTTTAATAAATGCTAACTGAGTTTATAAATCAAGGTTTTAAATAAAATTATAAATATTTTATTTTAAATATTTGGTAACTATTTTAATATTTGCTAAATAAGTTTTTATATCATTCTTTTATATTAAATTATGAATATTTTATTTTAAATTTTCGATAAATATTTAAATAATTAATACTAAATTATTAATAATTTATTTTAAATATCTGACATTTTAGGATCTATATAGGGTTTTGATAAATATTTAATTAAATACTAACTAGGTTTGAATGAAATTAATGAATATTTTATTTTAAATATTTGATAAATATATTAATAAATACTAACTAGGTTTGTATATCAAGCTTTAATATTAAATTATAAACATAGAACTTACACTTTAAAATTATTAAATTAATTTTTTTATAACATATATACTTATAATTACAATATATTCAATCAATTGTAAAAAAGTATATTTATTTTAAAAATTATCTGTCAGGAAAGTCTTATCTAGCAACATGTGATTAATTTTTTATTTATTTAATCTTATTTCATGGTACATATATAACAGTGGTTACAGTGTTACATTTAATTTAATTTTGTGTAATTAAGAAGCAGATTGAAGTAGTTAGATATGAATAAATAACAAAAAAAATGTTGTAATATCTCTAGAATAACTGATTTATCAAAGAAAAAAATTTAATTCGACGTTCGTGCATAATGTGTCCACTACTAATATAAAGATCACACTTTGCATATATTATTAATATTTCATTAAATTTAATAATGGCCAAATTTTATAATAAGTTTCAGTAATCTTCAATATTCAATAGGTCTCCGTTACAGTGCGATCGCTTTAAATATCTTAAATGGATTCGACACTATTGTTAAGAAATTTATTTTAACTTGTGCCACAATTTCTACACTGCAACTGAGTTTTTCCTGCCATTTCCATCTTTCATCTGTCCTGCGATTAAGCAGCCATTTTATTCCACACCAACATCGGTGTGGTGCGGCGGCCATCACATGGCGTAATAATTTGATTTGTGATCTTTGATAGCGTGGATGAAATATAGAAACGGGGCATGTGTCACTTGGGTGGGGAAGGTCCTTAGTCCTGCGCCGGCTTCGTGTCATCGTCATCAGCATTAAACGAGCGCTGACTGCTCTGTTCCACTTTCATCTCCAACTCCAATCTGCAACCACCTCCTGATGTCGCATTTACAACCCTTAGCGCGCATAAATTACTTTTATTACCTGTCAGGGGTATTTGTACTCTCCGCCGCTGTGTCCCTCAGTGCCCCGCTCGCCCTGGCTTTTTTCCCGTTTGGTTTTTAGCTATATTTTAATTGCATATCGCGCCATAACTATTTTGCACTGTCTGACAGCAGATTGAAGATATTTATTAATATTAGATGCGACAGACACGAACATATTTAGCATTGGACACAGGTCCTGGTCCAGGACCAGGACCAGGCACAGGCCCAGCCCGATCCCTTTCCTAATCGGCCTGTCTATGTCTGTCTCTCCCCAAATGAGTCGCATAATTCCGGTTCCATTAATTCTATTTTATGGCGTCACAGATTTTTAGATGATTCTGCCATTGTGGATGCGACTATCTCTCTTGGATTTTGTATATGTTTTTTGCCATTATGTTTTTACTGGGCATTGTTTTTGTCCCTTCCGCTCGCAGTTGTGTTTTCTGCATTTTCATATTTTACGCCACCTAACGTTGTACAAATAAAATATATATTTGCTCCAAAATGAATAGAATATCCTCGGTATGTACTCAAAATGGAATGAATATGGTAGTTAACTGAGTTTAATATTTTTATTATTTAAGTTTATTATGAGATTAGCAACATTCTTATAATTACTTCGCTGCAATATCGGTTTCAATCATTTTATCTTAAGATATTATCGATATGCTATTATAAACCTTATATAAGCAATGTTTTAATTAATTACCTTCATAAAATTGTAAATATATATTTTGAATAAGTTCAAGTTTCGAAATAAGTTCAAGCTCTCCAGAGTCCTCCTTGGAACCTTACCCTCGAACGGAGCATATTCTTGCACTTCCATTTATCATGTGTGGACCCACTTCATCCGATCCCCATCCTTTATAAGGGGCCAACAACAACATTGAATAGGAGCTGGCACTGAGAACCAAAAGAGATGTCTCCCTTTTATCGCTGAATTAATAGAGCTATTAATAAGACTTTTGTAGGATCTCGATATCGGAGTTAACCTTGAGCGCGAAGATGGCCCGGGATGCCGCTGCCAGATACAAATGGAAATCCTTCAGCCAGAAGAAACTGATTTACCTGCGATGGCAGTGACAAGTTAATTTTTTCTCTTGCCCCTTGCGGCGGCCAGTTGCAAGTTCCACAGAGAATCTCCGGCTCGGGGTACCTTCGCCTCCACCACACCTCCATGCGCACCTCCATCTTCATCTTTAGGGTCTGCAGGCTGCATATGGCGCGGACGGAGACGACTTTGATAAATACCATAACAAATCCGAAACTGTCAGACGTCATTTCTCAAATTGTAATTGCATTATTATCGAATGCCGAGCGCGGGGGAGCGGGGGACACTCGGAGAGGGGGCGAGAGTCAGTGGGAAAAATGGGAAATGGAAATGAAATGATGGAGGCAACAATTGGCGCATTAATCTCACAAAATGTCGCCCTGAAGAGCCAGGGAGAACAAAAGGTCGATCCAACATGTGTTCGGCCCAGGACTCCTCGAGGTCTCTTCACTTTTCTCTTTTGAATAATTGAAATGTCAGATGGCCGCACAGTGAGAGTGAGCGAGACCAGGAGCGCTGGAAGGAGATGGAAATAGTGACGGTAAAAAGTCGCTTGAGTGGCTCACTCAATGAAGCAGAAACAGGTAGGAAAATTCTCGCCCAAGGGGAAAGTGTTGAAGGTCGTTTATGCGGGAGAAGATCGTGACATAGTCGAAGACACTGCCTCACGGAAGACTCACGGTCGGATAATTCCCTTTATGCTTAAAGCTTACTTTCGGGAAATGGGAAAATTCATATTTAATGGACAGACTGAGAGCCTGTCTGCACGTTAACAGGACAGAGTCGCTAGACCTTACATATAAAAAGCATCTAACGAAACAAGCTTTTGTTCTTATATTTTAATTTTCAAATTGCACATTTACTTTGAATAATAAATAATTTTATATATTTTTTCTATCTCTAATAGAGATATGAGATTAATCAAGCTAAGCTCGGTCACTGTATCTAAATCAAATCAATAAATCAAAGTACTGAACACTATAAGAAATATTCATGAAATTTAAGAATTTTACAGCTCCAAAAAATGGTGTGAAATGCCTCAATAAGCTCAATATTTATGAAGAGGTACAATTTAAAATTTAAATTTAAAAAACATGAAAATGTTTTGTTTCTAAACAAACAAACAAGACTTTATTTCATTTCGTAGAGAGAGACTCATGAGAGTCTGTAAAGATATTTTATGAAATGAATAATTTTATTTATTTAATAAATGAATTATACAGTTTCAATAAATTAAAAAATTTTACATTGCTTCCTTCCCGATTCTTATTTTTCATCTCGATTTCATTATACGCATAAACGTTGACCCCGTCCGAGATGCATTGACTTGTCATGCTCTCGAGTGCTGTATCCGCAGCGTGGCTGCCTGTAAAAAGAAAGGCCCAAGATTAATTGCGCGTGGAAACTCCTAATTAAATCATATCATGGCTTCACCCCCTCCGCTCGTTTTCTTCCGCTCAGCCACTTAGCGAGGCTGGTTTTCACTTGCCGAACACTTTTGAAAAATTGCATATTCAAGTGACTCAATTGGGGGGAAATCGATGTTCGTGCGAGAGGGAGATGGAGCGGGAAGATGCACCCTAGCTACTCGAGATACTCAGACACTCAGAGATACCCAGATGCGGAGATACGGAGATACAGGTTGCAGCAAGAATCAGCCAGCTGAGCAAGATGTCTGCCATTTTGTGTGTGCGAGCTGCACGTGAAATCCTTTTGACCAAAAAGAGGCAACAACCGACCTGATTGGTAGTTGACTTGACTGCTGTGCGCTGGCCAGATTCCATCAGCAACCAAGCCGGCAACGGCAGCAGTCGCAGCAGCAGCAGCAGCAACAGAATGGCAGCAACTAACAACAAGACAAGCGAAAACGAAATGCTGAGACATGAAGTTGACAGCTCAATGCGCTCGAACAAAACTCTAGCTCTGGCTCACAATGCAGCCAGAAAGGGATGGCAGTCGAGAGTGCGAGAGAGAGAGCCGGTTGGGGCACCAATACACAAGAGGCCCGCAGCTGCCGAGCACAAAGCGAACTGCAAAAAATGTACAGCAAAGTGCCAGCATCGGTGAAGAAACAATTGGGGCCAAGGCTCTAGGTTCACCTGCTGCGCCCATTCGATTCTATCAGGGCTCCCAGTCTAGGTGCTGGTATAGATCTGGATGCTAACGATCTAAGCATTATGTCAGCTAAAGGATAAGATATGAAAGGAGAAATCAAAACACATGCAAAATAAATTATATTAAGCTGTGACGGCGTCGCGGCTCCGATATTCAAATGGTGGCCAATGCATAATGTAAGCCAATGCATAAAAATATTAATACTGTTTTTTATAAAATATTTTTATTTATTTTTTGACTTTACTTGAGTAAAAGATTCTATTACTTCCCATGTATTTTCAGGATTTAAATTAAGTTAATACAGTCTTTGTAGTATTAACGTTTTTAGTAAACAATATATTGATCACATTAAAGTTAGAACCGAATTAGAGTACTTGAAGTAGTTCATAATATTTGATTATTTGGCTAAACCAAGAAGTATTACAAATATAAGGACTTAAGAATATACAAAAAAAGTGGTTACTACATGACAGATTCAACAATGCCCTCCACCATCTTACCCAGCTCTCATTCATCGGCCGCCTGCTGTTTCTGCTCCAAAGTGCAAAGGAATCGAAAAACGCGCTTCTCTTTCTCTCTCCATTGATCCCCTCCCCTGGCACGAACCCTTCAGAGGAACGAACTGAAACGCCCAACCCCCTGTGCAGCACCCCTCGTCCTCCCGCCACCCACTTTAGCACATTGGAAGCGTTGAAGAAGAATCCATCAACTTTTATGTTGCCCTCGGTCGACATTTTTGTCGATTCTGTCTTGCGCTGTGTTTTTTTCCTCCCTCTTCCTATCCCTCTCCCATCATCCATCTATGGCTTTCTGCGTGTGCCTCGTAAAATGCAAATCGAAATTCATATCTCACACACACGCACAGAGCGATTCGCGTATCTGTGTGAGTTGGCTCAACGATTCCACCCCTTTTCCCATTGTTCTGTCCGTCAAAAAAGAGCCAAGCTGAAGAAGCAGAAGAAGCAGCAACCGAAGATTCCGTACAGCAGCAATAACAATAAGAAAGAACGCTACATGCGAGGGCCTCGAAAATTAAATACCCTTTACAATAGTAAGAGTAACTGTGATCACAATATTTTTATTATTCATTATGCAAAATAACTGTAACTTCTGTAAAGTAACTACACATATTAATTATTAAATAAATAAGAAACTACAAATATGAAACTACAAAAATTTTAGATTCCTAAATATTTTCGGAACTAAAAGTTTAAAATAAAATATTGTTGACATTTTCATCTTACTAATTCGAGTTGTAAAATTAAAAGTAATATATGTAAAGTTATTTCGGCTTTCGCTTAAAGAATTTTAACTGCAGTGTTGAATTAGTTTTTCAACTACATTTGTTCTTTATAACCATCAGATCATGTCGTCTGTTGTTGCTGGGTTCGGAAACGCTTTTTACTCATGATCATGTATACCCCTGGGCTCTAGGCTTACCGTGTATAAAAATCCATACACATGATATTTTAGCAGGGCTTGCTGCTTGTGTTGTTGTTGCGTTATGTTGCCTTTGTGTTTATTGCCTTTGTTGCTGTAGCTGCTATTTCTTCTGTTTCTAGCCATTTGTGCTGCGCTTGTTGCTGCTGTTGCATTTGCTTTTTTGCATTCTACAATTGTTGCTTTTATTTCTCTAGTGATACGTGCTGTTGTTGCTGCTGTGTTAGTAAGTTAGCTAGATTTAATATTGTACCTTCTGTGCTTGATCCTATTTCTCTATTTGTGGCTGGAATAGATTATTTTTTGTTTTAAACAATATACATATTAAATATAAATACATATATACATATTTTATTTTTGATTGACTTTCCTGGTTGCTTTATTTCATCAGTGCTTTCCCTTTTATCACACAAAAAATATATCACTTCTCTTCTTTTAATATGCATAAGTAACTAAATTTGGAAATACGTAATTGGAATACCAAATAACTGAGGTATTTTTCTAATAAAATGTTCTGAAATCTGGATTCATCTGAATATTATCCTAATAAGTCATCATAGTCATCAGTCAATAAGTTATCATAATAAGTCATCATAAAAGCTCAGACTTATTTATTATTTATTATTATACTTATAAGTAAAATATTAATTTAATCAAATCAATAAGTATACCTGGTATACCGAAATATAACTTTCTTATCTCTTAACTTTTCAATGAGTGCTTTTGCTTCCATTCTCATTATCCCTACAATAATAGAAAAACTACATTAAGGACAAAAACATCATGACATTTATCTGTGGCATCAAAAGTATATACGCCATTTTTCCGACCATTGATTATACCATTTTTTGGTATCTGGAAACCAACATCAGAGACTTTGAGCATTTGCAAAATTAAAGCAGAAAGGCCATTTGAGTTGCCACATAAACCACGCCCCGCGTTTTGCTAATTTTCAAACACAATTTTCACTTAACTACACTTAACATAAATTAACTGAAAATCATTTGTTTAAAAATAATTTCGAATGGCATTTGTGCATGCAACGAAGACGAGGAAGCGCGGCAGGAGGATCAACATCAGCGCAGCGCAGCGCAGCCAGGACATAAGTGGTAATTGCCATTAACGCGAAATAATTTTTCGAAAAAGGCAATAAGAGCGCCAATTTCCAGCACGGACGCACAGTACAGATTTCCCCCGCTGCCCGCGCTCCCCAGGCCGCAAATCCTGGGCAGACCAGTTCAGTCAGGACACAAATTGCAGGACAATCATCAGCGTCAGCGTCGACATAAAGCGTTGACCATTAGCTGGCGCAACGCATAAAATGCACTGCAAAAAGGACTAAAAGGATATGCGTGCGGGCAGTTAGTGTCGAGTGGGTGGCGCTGGTGGCGCTGAAATCCACTCAAATTAATTTGTATTTGTTTTTAGGAATAATTTTCGCGCTCGCTCACACAGAGCGAGGCAATCAAATGCGGTTGACCCAGGCCAGCGAGCCGTGGGGGCGGCATAACAGAGGAGTAAGGAGGTCCTAAGTCCTTCTGTGCGATTTTTATGTCGTAATCAACAGCGGGCTGTGTCGGATGTTTTGTTTGAGTGCCGATATGTGCGTGGCTCCGATATGGATACCCGTGACTGAGGGGTATTCAACTCTCGCCCAAATCCTCTCCGCTCGCAGCAGTTTATGTTGCGTCCTGAGGCTTATGCAATTTGGTCGAAATGTTTTTCAACGCCTGTTAATTGGCGGCATCAATTTCGATAGCCAGTTCTTGCTGCTGCCCGGAAAGTGGAGAAGGAGAGTTTGGAGCACAAAAACGGATAAAACGGATGGGTGTTGAAGAGCCATGTGGTTTTGCGCCATATAATATTCTGAATATTAACTTATTATGAGCATAATGAAAGTGACGTATAAAATAGTAGTTAACAGAGTAATCCAGTGGCAGCTTTAAGCAAAAAACGAAAAATTGTTGGTAAGCTGAAAGGAACGAAGTGTATTTGCAACTTATTACCCACAAGGCCAAAACTTAATAGGGTTTTCGTATTCTCGAAGACTTATCCACCAGATTCTATGGGAATCGGAGTTTTCTAAAGCATTTTAATGATAAAATAATCTATTCTCTGAATAATAATGGAAGTGTTTCATGAGTGTATCGCAAAAAAGCAGTCATAATTGTCTATAGCAGTGGTGCCTTGCCTCTTCGGGCACTCGCACAGTATGCACAGAATGTAAGCAAGGCACCAGTGCGGTAAACTTGTAATTTTGTAAATAGATAGAAGTTTATTTTTGAGGTTACATAACTATTTTTTTGCTATTTCCATATTACCAAAAAGTTAAATTGTTTGTATATTTTTATAAGTTCAATTATTTCCATAGGTATTTGAAATGCTTAAAGTTATTCCCATGCGGTTATCTCTTTATAAAAATTGCTATTTAGGGCCACTATAAAATGACTTCTGCCATTATAGTTGAGTATACTTTCCACTCAATTGTTCGCCTATAAAACTTCAATACCCAGCAATGGGTTCAACTCTTACAGATAATTATACGGCACACTTGACTCGACAAATTATATAATTTCAATACGCCCAGAGAGTGAACCGCCAGCATATGTGTTTATATATTGGCATTTAAAAAACATTTCCCTATGTACTTATCGGGGTTGGGAAACATGGAAGATTGTTGAATTTTCTGGAACTCGTCATGCGGAGCAGCCATAAATTGTACATAGGAGAGGAGCAAGAGGCTAGAGCTGCAGCAGGGCGAAAACTAAATAACTCCGAAGAATGAATTATGACAGTTCTAATTGACTGAAATATGGTGCGATGGCTGCTTTCCATCATCCCGATCTTGTTTGGGGTTGAGAAAGAGCAGATAGGGGGCTGCGTCCCAGGGAGCGAAGTGAGCAAACGAGCATCTTACCAGATACTCTGCTTCACTTTCGTTTCAGTTGCGCCTCAGCTCGAGTTGGATTGGATTGGATTGGATTGGCCTGGCTTGATGTCTGGTCTTGCTATTTCCGAAGAGGCAGCGGCAGGAGGGGAGCTGGGGAGCTGAGCAGCGGACTGGCTGCTGACTCGAGTGGATCTCTTGAAAACAGAACCCAAGGAGACGGCGACAAGCGGACAGTATTTCATTTTCGGTGCTCTCTGTTCGTTTTTGAAGTGCCAGCTTGTGTATCTGAAAGATACGCTTAGCAGGCAGCGGGCACACACAATCGAGGCAAGGAAACGCCAGGCGTAGCTGTAGCTGTAGCTGTTTTTGGGGGTAAAATGAAAGAAATGGATTTTTGACAGATTTATGACTATCGAGCCGTCTTCATATTTTGAATTATTGCCATCGAAATAGACGAAAAATTCGTTTTTCTCTCGCTTCACTTCGCTGCGGTTCGCTTAGGTTCGGCATGGTTTTCCGTTTTGGAAAACCGCCTCCTGCAGTTCCCAAGCAGTCCACCGCACACACACACAATCGGATTGCTTTTTGGCAGCACCAGCCCTCGACTGTCGCCTGCCTGGAAGGTGGAACCTGGACGACAGGATGAAGCCAGTTTTTGGCTATTCCGTTCGATTCTATTCTCTGTTTTTTTTTACTCTGCTTCCTTTTTTTTTGCCTAATTCCTGGAGGGTTCCTTACGGAAGTTGAGTCGTGTGTGGTTGTTTTTGACGAGTCCTGCTCCGAATGGTGTAGCCTATGGTCTGCTCTCAAGCCGGTTTTATAGAGTGCATTAAAATAAGGGGAAATCATAAAGAAACTAACAAGCTTTCACGAGAAAATCATGGTTTTATAACTACTAAAAAAAAATTTGTATTGAAA
Organism: Drosophila pectinifera; assembly: GCA_008042775.1. Taxonomy (NCBI): domain Eukaryota; kingdom Metazoa; phylum Arthropoda; class Insecta; order Diptera; family Drosophilidae; genus Drosophila; species Drosophila pectinifera. The sequence goes on from VNKC01000448.1 coordinate 149,479, forward strand.
AGGACAATATCAATTTTGTAGTACTTTTTAGAAGAAAACTATATAGTTGCAATACTTGAAGAAGACAAAAATCTAGAACTGGACATAAAGTGTATGTACATCAGAAAATATATTGACGTGTTAAAATAGCATTAGTGTGAGTAAGAAATAGAGCTGGATATAAGAACAAAATTGCTAAATTATTTTCTTAATTTTGCACACAAAATAATTATGACTGAGAAATACCTATTAGGTTCAGATTTAGACCCAAAACTACAATTTGACCGCACTGGTGCATTGTATATATTCTGTGCATAGTGTGGGCGTGACGGTAGAGAAATTTGCTAGACATATGATTAAGAAATACCTATTGAGCTCTAAAAAAAATCCAGATTTAGTCATTAAACCAACAATATGACGGCACTGGTGCCTTGTGTTCATTCTGAGCATACTGTGCTGAGCATTTGCTGAAGATTTGACTGAGATATTCCTATTAAGTTCTTAAAAAATCCTGATTTAGCCTCAAAACTACAATTTGACTGCACTGGTGCCTTGCATACATTCTGTGCAAGTTGAGAGTGCACCTACAAACAAATTTTCTGAAGATATGACTATTATGCTCTAAAAAGAAACCTGATTAAGCCAAAAAACCACAATTTGACCGCACTGGTGCCTTGTATATATTCTGTGCATAATGGCAGAGAAATTTGCTGACTCGCAAGTCCAGGGCCTTGGGCATTACTGATTTACATCAAAGCAATTGGGCATTATAGTGCCAAATACATAACTAATCCCGGAAAGGATTCGAAAAACAGTTGCGTGGTTGCTTTTAACATTTTTGTAAAGCACCTGTAGCTAACAAAAGCGGTAGTATTTTATTGGCCGCATGCCGGAGACAATTACATTCCGTGTATACAACTAAATCGCAAAGCGCATTCACCAATTTGTAACGAATGTAAATGCCTTTCTCTGGGCCATTTTCCATCTGTCCCCGGTTCCGCTATCGACTCGATCGCCACTCGAGCGTATCGACAACTCCTCCGGATCGTGACACTCGCAAAAAGACAACATCCAATGCATGTTTCGGCCTCCAGAAACACAGAAACACACAAAACAATATCGAACAACTACAGCGGCATAAGCATCTAATCGCGGCGGCCAAATCAAAATGGGATTGATAAGCGTTCGGCTTCAACTGGAGTCCGCGGAATAGCCGAAAATTAAGTAGCGCTAGGAAATTAACCCGCAGGTCCCTGCTGCCTGCTCTCCGCGATAAGAACCATCCCGATCCCGATCCCGATCCCATAAACAAAGCCAATTTGGAGGCGGCGAGAGATCGAACAAAATATGCGGCAGCAGCCCACTCGGCGGAGAGGCAAAAAGCCAGCACAGAAGCAGCTACTTTAAATGAACAATTTTATTTTTATCCCGCAAACAAATCTTGCCGTCGAATGTTTTACAATTGCTGCTTCCAGCCAGCTGGGTCCCACTGTAGTCGGATTCGGAGTCGGAGATGGAGTCGGAGTTGGAGTCGGAGCTAGAGTCGCAGTCGCAGTTGGAGTGGACGTTCCAGTCCGAGTGGCGAGCGTATTTAAGCAACATTATTGCCAAATCGTGACCATAGTTCCATGAAACTGATACCGAGCAGCAGCAGCAGCAGCATTGGAGGCGGTGGCTGTGGCTGCCACGCCCCAGCGGCCAGTGCGCCTGATGTGGCGCCCCCGCCTCCCACCTCCCATGGCCTCCTCACTGCTCGCTCCCTCGCTCCATTCCCATATTGGCCCCCACTTGTTTGCCATATAAATTAAATGAAGTGCAAAATGCTTGAGCGCCAGTGGAAATCATAACGGTTAGTCCATATGCAGCCGCCTCAAATGGACTTCCTTGCCCGCCCGAGGGTCCCGGCTCCCTGTGCACTATGTGTGCCCAACTTCAGATCAAGCTATCGATCGGGCGATCGTAAATTGGCAGCTTATAATGCCAATATTTATAGATTCTTCTTTCAGCCTTTCAGTCTTTGAGTCTCAGCTGCAGCTGGCTGGCTCTCCACAAGACGTTTCCTCGGGCTGAAGTACTGACTTATTGTTTATTTTTGTCCCAGCTCAAATTACTTCTACTATTTGGGAGTATAAATATTATAAAGCCTACAATAGAATTGGGAAATATATTTAGAACTATTTAAAACTCAATGATTAGAAAGAAAATATCTTTAATACAAGCATATGGATGTAGCTATTATTATATATAACATAATATAGACACTTAAGCATAACTTAATCCAAGGATATATGAATATTTTCCTTCAAACATAGCCAAAAACAGTAAGAAGTATTCGGTTTTGTCCGCTTGAAATTCCAAAGTCTTGCTTCTGATTGTCTTTTAAGCTTTGAAGATACATATTGTGATGAAATAATATACATTTTTCATTTAATTTATTAATGAATAGGCAAATAATAAAGGTCTGAATTCTTTAAGTGTAATCTAAGCTAAAATTTAATGAAAAATAAGCTTACCATTTATTTTCTCTGCCGGCACACTCACAGCATGCACAAATATATACAAGGCACCAGTGTGGTAAACCTTTAGTTTAGTGGCTAAGTCTGGAATTTTTTAGAGTTTACTAGGAATATCTTAGTTATAGCTTTAAAGAAAATACCTTTAAATATAGAGACTATACATATATGGATATTTCCCATTAAAAAAAGTAGCTAAAACAGTAAGAAGAATTCAGTTTTGTGCGCTTAAAATCCAAAGACTTGCTTCTGTTCCAATAACTTAAACAGAAAGATTGTTTCATAAGCTTTGATGATAGATTTTGTCATGAAAAGGGGAAAATTTTTCATTTAGTTTTTTTAAGGAACAAATAAATAATAAAGTTCCGAATTCTTTAAATGTAATCTAAGCTAGTTCGGACGCCAGAGCATGTCTTCTGTCCAGATCGACACTGCCTCTCTTACAAATATGGCGAGGCTCTGCGAAAATCGATATTCGATGGCTGATCGCCGTCTGGGCCTTAATGCCAGTGGTTGTAGTCACGGCCCGGATTGGCCTTTAGCCGGTTGCCAATGGCCAAGATCTGTCGCCGGACGACCTGTAGCTGCTCCCGTTGTAAATGTTGTTGCCATCATCGTAGGCGACATCACACATTTTCGCTGGCTACGTCCCGGCCCCGATCGAACTGGGGGATTTGGGGGCCGGGACAGTCGTAGCTGTCTGCACGCCCCAAATGGCGCTGGTCCCCAGATTCCCGGGCTGCCGGGCTCCCGGATCCCCTGGTCTGACTCCTCCCCCGCCCAATGGCTGATTTACGAGCAGAGGTGGAAGCTGCAGCGGCGGTGACAGCGATGCCAATACCGAGATGCCGCGACCATGATCATCGTTGGCCAGGTCAGTTCCATTATTTTCCGGCCAATTCGCCATTGTTACAAATGCTAATTTTGATATTTTGTATTTAAATGCAAAGGAGGCGGACGCTGAAATTCCACACAGCACAGCCAACAGTAACTGCAACTGCAACTGCAACTGCAGCAGCAGCTGCTGCAGCCAGAAGCAAGAATATAACTTTATGGAGCAGTGCAGCGTTTATCCTTTAAAATCTAGACTAAGCGGAAAGGGTATGTGGGGAATACTCGAATAGCCAGTAGTCGTTTTTGGGATGCTTCTGAAAAAAAAAAAACGTAATTTTCTGAAGGTTTTTTGTATAAAGCAGATAACGCGGGACATATAATTCAATATAATAGAAATAGGTGTAATAAGTAGATCAAACAGATCTATGTATTTTCTTGCAATTTTTTTACTTTTGAATGTAGTTAGAAATACAACATATTTATTTTCACATCGACACTTTTATTTTAATTTATTTTTCTTATATAATCTGCTAAATAAATCTAGAGAAATTATCATCTATCGATTGACATTTTTATTTAAACTATGAATTTCTCATACAAATTTTTATATAATATGATAAGTTACTTTGTGTGTTACTGATAATTTATTCATTATTCTCGAACGTAAATTGCTTGACAATATTATTAAATTATTATAACCTGATGACTGATTAAGTTTTATAATTTTACCACAATTTACGACATTTGATTGCTAATTTGATTGCAGTTTAGTTTCATTATTATTCCTATTATTCATTAGAATATTCCAGTCACCAAACAACCCACCGATAGACCTGGCTAATAGGGAATTCGTTGTTCTGTAACATTGCCAGAGCTCGGCTCAAACCTTTCAGTATTTGTTTCTAGTTCTTGCTGCAAATGTGGCATTGAATTTCATATTGCTCTTGCCCCGGCGATAGCCCCAGTGCTCCTCTGTCCTTCGTACAGCAAGTCCGATGTTTCGGGCCTGGCCGTGGCGATCTTGGCCAAGCCGCATCTACAGCGTCCCCTCCGGACCAGCTTTACCCCCAGCCACATCTCCATAGCTGGGCCGCTCTTGTGGTCGATGGCTATGTAATGGATGTTATGTTCTTGGCGGCGATCGCATGACAGGCGCATGTTGCAGCCGCTGGCATCCGCACCATTATGGCCAAGAGTCGCGAGTCGCTGGCGAGTTGCAACCCACCGTGGCCCAATGCATCGCGCATTCCCCAAAAAGCGTGTAATCAATAAACAACAAGAGCCATCGCCAGTGAGGCCTCTCCTCTCTGTCGCACTACCCGGTCGTCTCGCTCGCTCTGGATCACTGGATGAGATGGGATTCGATGGGCTCGATGGGCTCGATGGGCTCGATGGGCTCGATGGGCTCGATGGGCTCGATGGGCTCGATGGGATGGCCTGGACCTGTGGCACCTTGCATCTCCCCGGTGTAACCTTTGGAAATGCCGTGGCGATTGCGCTCGATTGTATCTGATTCGCTCTCATCTTCGTTTTTCTTTCGGTTTTTTCCAGTCGCAGTCCGCAGTCCCGGGATAATGATCCATTGTTTGCATCCTGAACTTGTTTAAAAAAGCGCTCAGTCCACACACTCTTACACACGATTTCCACTCCACTCCATCTTGTTTGCCGTCTGCCTGCCTCATCACCGTCAATGCTCCCGTCCATTTCTGGCCGGAATACTTGGCCAATGGTATTTCCAGCAGCTCGTTTAATTTTAGGTATTTCTAAGCAAATTAAAGTAAATCTTTTGTAAATACTTAGAGGGGGAAGGATCATGAGGCTTAGCCTTACTGATTTACTAGTATATAGAGGTTCATAAGAGCCAATAACTAATTTACAAAAGAGCAAACATTTCATTGTTCAAGTTTATTTAGTTCTTTTTAAACTCGAGGTTTATTTCAAGTTCTTGGCAACTAAGTTTAATAATTTAATCTAAAAATTATAATACCTCCCGAAAAGTTTTAAGTAAAAAACAGCCTCGAAGGTCCGTCACAACCAGCTCAAATTAAATCAAGCTTACTCGCAATTTGCATACAAATTTCGGCTCTCAGCGTTTGGGACTCCTTCACCTTCTGTGAAATGATCCTTCAGGGAATACCGAAATGTGTTAAGATATGCAGGTAGATGTCATCACGACCTGGACCGAAACAATTTTGCATTTGGGGGCCAATAATTTCAAGAATTGATGCAAACTAAATAAATCACTCACAAGGACAACACCCCCGATCCTCCGAGAGGAGGAATTCGCCACGGATTCGAGGATCGTGCAGGGCTTGTTGGCTGTCAGGATGGGCAACGTTTTGGGGCTTGAGTTGAGCGAGGGTGGGGCAGGGAATACGTAGAGTCCGGCTTAAATGACCCATTGTGTTGCTGGCTCCTAAACAATTGTTCTGCCTGACGACTGACATCGGTTCGGGGATGCTGTCGTTGTTCTGGTTTCGGTCCTGGTATTGGCTTTGCTTTTGGGAAGAAACAATCGATCGTTGGATCTGAAGGCGATCCTGTCGCTGCGACAAATATCACGCATGAATATTTAAAAGTTTCCCTTATCCTTTTCCGCATAAAACACAAAGGTAGGCTCCCTGAAATTTATGGCCGTCAAGGGGCCTCGATTTTGTGGAATATCTTGTTGTTGGTCATAAGAGCAAGCCAGAAACGTTTTTCGACTTCGACTTCTAGCAAATCAGTTATGAAGGGTCGTAACATATATTTATTCGAGGGCATTTGCTCGAGAGCCGGCACGTTCGCCGTGATTTACTGCAGATGGTTATCCTGCTGCGTTGATAAGGCCGAGAGCCGCTTAGCGATCGCAATCGGAATAGTAAATCTCTGTGCCTTATCGCCGGCGGAGTCATTAAACGATTATCTTGCAATCGCTCAAATTGTTTTATTATTAAAAGCTCGCCGAGCAGGTGAGTGAGGAGCTATATAGCGATATAGCGATATGGCGAAGGGGATAAGCCAGTTCTGTGTCATGCCAAACTCTTCCTTCTGATAGCACGCACGGTGATAATGATGATGATGATTGCGTTGCCGCAATTTACGACTCACACATGAGTCTTGCGCTGTAAATCAGTCATTAGCTATCAATTCCTGTGATTGATTTATACTTTGTTTTTGATCGCTATTGATCATTTTTTTCTCGTTCCTTTTTTCTTGATTAGATTAGCAGTATTTATAGAACATTCATAAGAAAACATTGACGCTGGTCTGGGCTCTCAGTTGGATCAGGTTAGTTTTATTTCGCTAGTGAAGATATCAAGTCATTTTGTGGCTTATTCGGGAGTGGATGATTATTAAAAATATTAATGCTTTTCTAACATACCCAACACTCATGCGGTACATATGAGACTACAGATCTTAGAAATCTATAAGAGGTATAGCTACCAAACAACATAAATCTAGATATTGTTTATTATAAGGCATTGAATTACAGCTTACTTTTCACTGCATTTTTTTATTCACATAATGAATTTACTTTTCTGGGGCGTTTTTGAAAAATTGTACTATAATCGGGAGTTATTTGACCATAAAGTTGCCACCTATCTATCTCCCTTGCACTCAGACACTTAGTCGCCATACCCTGTGTGACGAGGGTTCGAGTCCCAGGAGTAGCAATCCGAAACTATGATTTTAAAATAATTTTACAAGATTTTTAAATATTTCGGATTATTAGTACACGTGAAGTATGAACAAAGAAGTATTTTTCAATAAATTGAAGGATACCTTAGATTAACTTAAATTTGCTAAAAATATTTATTTTATTTTATGTACCCATAAGGTAAATATATATAATGTGTCACCGCAAATGTTTATTTAAAAGAGTATGAGTACTTTTTTTAACATCATCAAAAGTTTATTTATAAAAAATGAGGGTTTTTTTAGCATCAACAGCCCAGTCAATCTAGACACATTCGTTACCCAGTTTTACCTTGAGACACTTTTTATTACCAAATATTAGGGAAAGCTTTTTCCGTTCGATCTGGACGATCTTAATTAAAGATGTGATTAAGGTTTCATTCCTTCCACACCTTCATAAATTCCTTCAAGGTGATTCCTTGCTACCACTTTGACTGGACGCCTTGCAGCTTAATCTTCATCCCCGCTTCAGTTCCGCCGATCTAGATCGCGGTATGACCTATATGGCCAGAGAGTCGTCGCTGGCCATAATTTAAATTTTCATGCGCATGCGCCTGTCAGTCGAGCGCGGAGGCAACATCTAAACAGCAACTCTGTTCAATGGCTGCCTTGACGTCGTGGATCGGGGGAAAATCGATCCGGCGGCGGGTTAATTTAAATACAAACAACTGGCTACAGACGGGCCCGGGCCCGGGCCCGGTGCGATGGCGCTAAATCAAACGATGAACACGAAATTGCCATAATGACGGCACTAAGGTGCCCTGCGACGCGCGCGATCCTTCCGACAGACTGAAATTATATTGGTAAATGGCTGAGCACTTGTTGAGGCCTCTCGAGCTACTTGCGAAAATTGCACATTGAAAATTATTGCACATGCACAGAAGCCGAAACCGTTCATCAAAAGTGCAAATTTGTGGCAGCTCCCTGGCAGGTTTTTGGGCTCTTTGCTACCAAGGAGTTTCGGCTAAGGGGTCTCCACATATGTACAGTCACACGCGGCAGTTGATGATCGAACAAAAGTCGCTTGAGTCACGACTTCACAGGATAGAAGCCCCTTAGCCGGCGGGTGGAGAAGGGCTTAGGTTTCATTCCTTCCCATGACTCACATTAAATAGGCTTAAATAGTTTCAGATCTTGGCCCTATATCATGATCGGCATTGTTGACTTGGAGCTTTTGCCGTCGGCAATTCGGCAACGTATTTATGCTCTTAATAGTTCCTTTTAAGACATAACAAACGTATACAGGTTTTGAGATACAAAATACTATATTTTAATAAGAACTCGGTTCAGAACAAACCATTACAAAGTAATGAAGATATCAACATTAAAATAAAATTCATTTTAAATAAAGAACACATCTCCTTGCCTTACAATTCAATAGCCTTCAGAACATCCACATTCAATCGAAGTTTTACCATTTTAAACCAAAAAAATATGTATAAAATTATTGTGATTGTGATGTCTATATTAAGTATAGATAGAGCTTATACGCTGAGGGATTTGAGTCCGCTGAGTGCTGTAATATCTGAACAAGCTCTCTACGCCATTGAAGGAGTCATCCTGACACCGGATAAGACACTAGACCTGCCGAGATCATATGTGCGGGATATAACACTGTCGATCAATAATGGTGAGTTCAAGGGCTTTGTGCGTCTGGACGGACGCTTCACCATAAACGGTGTGCCGAATGGCAGCCACGTTCTGGAGGTGCACCATCCGGACATTTACTTCCAGCCCGTAAGGGTGAAGATCACCGGAAAGGGGAAGTACCGCGCCCGCATGGTCAACTACATCCTGCCGTCGTTGATCATTCAAGTGCCGTACCCCTTGCGGCTGCAGCCACTTGTCCGGCGAAATTATTTCAGGACTCGCGAGCAGTGGCGCCTGGTCGATGTCCTGTTAAACCCCTTGATACTTGCCATGGTGCTGCCGATGCTATTCATGATGATTATACCGAAGATGATGAGCGATCCAAAAGACAAGAAGGAGATGGACAGCATTAAGTTACCGAAAATGAAGGACGTGCCGGATTTCAGCGACATGTTGACCTCGTATCTTTCGGGCAAACCAGAAACCGCAATGCCAAATAAAAAGGAAAGCGCTGGGGGACCCCGGAAGAATTAAAAAGAATATCGGTTTTTTTTTTGTTAATTCCATAAAAACGGTATTTTTTTATTTGATCACAATGTTCTCTCTCTTTTCCAATTACATAACTCTTTGCCTAGGCGTATGGCAGCCCTGAAGAGGGCTTGCGTGTGTTTCGGGTTAAGGGATTCGTCTTGATTTCTGTTCCACAATCGATCGATCAGCCTGCCAAGCCTGAGTCTTCCAAGGATTCCAAGGCGGTGCATCCTGAAATGGCAAGAATAAAAAATAGGTCTTAATAAAATACGTACTCTCTGGAATTATGATGTTATTAAAACATCTGCCTAATCAAGATTAAGTAACACTATATTGCGATAGTTACCTTGAAAAAGTAGGCCTTGCTGCTTTGCTAAAGAGCCGGGGGAACAGGACGCGGCAGGAATCGTTTTGGGTAACAACACCCCCACTTGTGCCGGGCGTCGAATCTCAGATTATTTCGTTCTCATTTTAAAGCACCGATTCTCGCCGATTCTCCGGGCATAGTCTTCTGCACGTTCGGTGTGTCTTTGTCTGGTTTTGAACAAAATGTCGTCCATGCCTGCCATCATTTCACAGGACGAGATGGATGGCCTTGGCGGCCATCTAATGGCTTCTTCCGTGTGACACTTCGACGTGAATCTCGGTTCGCTAGGCCAAACCCAAAACACACCCTGAACCCTGGACGCAGATGATGGGTTTTGCGGATTCAATAGGGCGGAGGCGAGGCGGCGTTGGCAAACCAAAAAATGTTGAAAATGTGTTTTTCTCGAAACAACGAAAACAAGGCAAACGATTCGATTCGATTTCGCTTTTCGTCTCGACTTTGCGGACTTTTAGGCGGTCTTCTCCTTCTTCACGCAGAATTGTCGCAGGGCCGCCAGAGAGTTTCCGCCGCTGCCGCTGAGATTCTCCGGAGACTCGGATCCTCCCCCAGCAGCAGCTGCGGCAGCCACCAGCTTGGCTCTGGTGTTGGCAGCGCCTCCTGCACCACCACTGCTGCCTAGGGAGTCGAACATGGAGGACAGAGCGTTCAGGGAATCACTGGGATACTTCTTGTTATTGCCCTCGGAGCTGCCATCATAGGACTTGTGACTGGAGGCGGGTGACTTGGGTGTAACGGATCGCTGGCTCTCGGCCGGACTCCGGGGTGGCAGCAGCATCCTTGTTTGAGGACTGGCTGCCGATGATGATGGTGTCTTTGGTGAGCTCCTTTCTACGTTGTTATTGTTATTGTTGTTGTTGGTAGCGGTGCCATTCACCAAGGTGGTCTCCATTTTGGAAGGTTCGTCGGCCTCAATGGGCTCATCCCCTTCCAACTCAGACTTGATCTCCATTTTAATGGACTCGGCGGGCTCTGTCTGCTCCCTCTCTTGCTTGATCACAGGTTTGGCGGACTCCTCCTCCAACGCCGCCTGGTGCTGCTTTTCGGGAGTGGGAGGAGCGTCCAATCGCGGCCTGGCCTCGGCACTGCACTCACTGCCGCTCCTTTCGCTGCTGGTGTACCTGTAGTGCTGGTAGTACGGATCATTGGTGTCAATCAGAGGCTTGTTGTAGTCCACAGTTTCATCGATTCCCAGGCGCTTCAATATGCTAGAGGCCACCGGGGATGTGTTTTTGGTGGAGGAGTTGGATGGACTACTGGCTGGCAGGCTGGCGTGTCTCGGCGGTGTGTCGAAGCTGGTGGTGAACATCTGCTCAATGGCACTTAGCACGGAGGATGCCCCTGGAGCGGCCTTGGCACCGCCGTTCTTCTGTTCCACTAGCTCGGGGGACTTGTTTTTGGCGAGGAGTTGAGCAGCCGCCACTTTGGCCATTTCTTCGGGGGATTTCACGCCCGTAATATACTGCCTCATGCGCTCGGCAAAGAGAGCGGCATCGTTCTTATCACCACCGCCGGGTCCCAGGCCGGGTTTTCCCTGCACTGCTGACTTTTCGGCAGCCAGATCCTCCTGGTTCGATGCTCCCCCCTTCATTTCCAGGAGTTTCCTCACCGGCAGAGATTTCTCGCGCTTCTTGGGAGCCGGTCGCTTGCGTGCTCCGGCGGACTGCAAGAGCGGTTCAGCATAGTGATTGTTTTTGGCCATGTGGTTGCTCAGATCGCCGAGGGAACTGAAGGCCTTGTCGCACACCTTGCAGGTGAGCACGGCACTTAGGGTTCGGCTTTCCTCGGAACTCAGGCTGTTCTGGCTCTCCTTGGCATCCGAATTGGAATTGGAGTTGGCTGATTTGATGGAGATGCTCTGTTCCTGAGAGAGAATGTTCGTGTAGTGCTGCGTCTCCTGCATATGCTTGGTCATTTCTCCGAGGGACCGGAAGCTCTCTCCGCACCGCATGCACTTGAGGATCTGCATAGCCTGCTCCACGCCCTTGCCCAACCAAACATTCTGGCCTCGAACCAATTTTCGGGGCAGCGGCGTGGGCGGGTCTCCCCGATATTGGAAGGCGTTCTTCACATTCGCAGATGGTGAGTGATTGGAGCCGCTGCCGGAACCAGACTGCTTCCTCAGATTATGATTCTGCGGTGGCGGCGGAGGAGCTGGATGCTGATGGTGTTGATGGTGCTGCGGCTGCGGATTGTTGCTCGGTAGATTGCCGAAGGGTGGCACATTGACCCCACAGTGCTTGCTGTCCTTCATGTGGGTGGTGAGGGCCTCCAGGGTGGGGAAGCTCTGCTTGCACCACACACACCTGAACACTGAGCTGGCCACTCCCTTGTTCTGCCAGTGCGACTGCCAAATGTTGTGCCTGGCCTTGGTCACGCCACCGCTTCCACTTCCACCTCCTCCGGACTCGGAATTCTGGCTAGATGCCGGCTGAACGGGACTCTTTGGCGGTGGTGCTGCTGCTGCCTGTGGCGGCGTGGCCTTAGACGACGAGTGCATCTTCTCCTTGCTGCTCATGCCCCCAGCTCCTCCTCCTTTCACAATATCGGACATTTTCTCCAGGGGGTCCACAACCAGATCACTCTTGCCGTTCCAGTCTGGAAACTGTCCCGCCCGGAAGATATTGGCCGCTGCCACTGCCGCCAAATATGGATTGACTCCTGGCAGCAATTGACTGGCTGAGGGCGTGGCAGGCCCAGGATTCGCGGGCGGACTATCCGACTTAAACATCTTTTTCACCTGGATGTGGCCCAATAACTGTGGCTCCGAGTCGGAGCCACGCTTCCTAGTGCCCACAGAGAGATCGAGTGGATTATTGGCGCCATCATCGAAGTCCTCGTCCTCGCCCTCCGAGGCCGGTGGCTCCGCTGACTCCGCACGACCATACAAATTGGTGCGGAAGTCCAGAGCCTCCGAGTGATTGCTCGATGATGCAGTCGGCGAGGCTTGCGGAGGAAGTTTGAAGGGAGCCGCCGCCTCATTGGGCAGTGGAAGAGGTAGGCGTGGCCCCGCCCCCGCCGCTGCGGCTGCCGCCAGCGGGAATCCGTACTGCTGGGCAGCCGCCGCTACCATGTGCAGGTACGCCTCCATCGAGGGCGGCTGGGCGGGTAAGGACTGCGGCACAGCCGGGAATGTAGGGTGTAGGGAAGGGCCGGGCATCATACCGGCGGCATCCATTCGCTGGCCCCCTCCACCGCCACTGCCGCCACCACCACCTCCGCCGCCGCCGCCGTTGTCCGAGGAGTTGGAGTCGTGCGAGGGGCAGCGCTCGCTGGAATTCGCCGACTCCGTGGAGCGCGGACGAGCTGTGGGCAGGGCGCTGCAAGTAAAGCAATGAAAAATTATTTAATACAAGTTTTCTATTGGTATTTATTATTTTTTTTAAATGTATTAATAATATTAGGTTATTATTATTGTTGTTATTATTACATTGCTTAAAACGCGATTGCAAACAACATTCCGTAAATGAAATCATAATAATAATAACAATTCATTTATTCGGAGATGTGTATTAAAGAGATAATTAACTTTTCATTTCACACTGTTCAATTAATAAATATAAAGTGAGATACTGTAGCTGCAGTACGCTGGCTGATGTATCTGACCTCCATTTGAGTGCCGCCAGAAGATAAAGCCCATCATTAGGAGCTAATCAGCAATCCATTAATCCAAAATAGCTTAATAAAGCAAAGAAAAGCTTTCTCTCCCCCCCATTTGCCATCAGTTAGTGACTTTCACAAGCCAATCTTCTTTCTAGCCAATAGAGCAAACCGGTAGATAAGCAATGAAGAGCATTCGAAATCTTTATACACTTCGATCCGGTCGGTCCGTGCTAAATCATTTGCTGGCCAGAGGGGAGCCCAACAACAAAGCCAACAATGGCAAGCATATGTCAACATTTCGATTTGTTATTCAAATCTCAGAGCGCCATAAAGCAGCGCGAAATATGTACCGAAAATTAGGCTGTGTCGTAGCCAGCTGTGTTTCAGCCAGCCCTCCCCCGGCCACCCTCGACAAGGGTCGTAAAAGTCAATATGGAACAATGGCGTTTAATTCGAGATCGGGGCGTGAGTTATGAGCAAAGCCGATCATAATCAGCATCGCCGAGATGAGATCCGAATATCTGACTAAATCGGCGGCAATTATCATTTGGCCGCGCAGCCACACACACATTCCGCATAGTTTGCATAAATTAATTGGCCAGCTCATAAATGTACATAAATAGAAATAAATAAAACCAATTTTATTGCCACTCAAAAGGCAGAGAAATAATCAGGAAAATGATTTGCTGAATTTTATTTCCTTGATTTTTTTTAGTGTGTAGTAACATTAATATTGAAACCGTATATAAATTTTCACAACCTCCGATTGTTTGCTTTGAAAATATTTCACAGAAACATAATTCGGCGGATTTCGTTTGGTTATTTTGAATGATTGTCTGATTGACTTATATATGCAAATGTTATATACTTTTGATGATTAGCTCTACCTAATATATGTGGGCGTGGGCGTTGTGTGTTCGCTTTGCTTTGAAAGAGGAAATACCTGAACTTGGTCAATAACAAAAAGTTAATGTGCCTTGATTTCAATGGGAATAATATCGCGTTAAATCGGTATGTTTGCCCAGAGATTCGGCTGTCCACAATTTGTCATGTGCCATTGTGTGACGACCGATCGCTCAGCGGAAAAATGGACTCCTTAACACCGGCATTAAGTTGTTCGGAATTGGGGGAGGTTTGTCATCAGCAGAGTTCTTTAATTGATGGATAGTGCACACAATAGATCGGGTCTAAGTACAAAATTGATGCGGCCTTAGGAACCGTCAAGTGAAATCTGATTCATGTGCGGCTTGGCTTACTGCGAAGGCGCTCCCAACCCAGTCAGTCACCTGCCAGGTGACAGCATATCAAAGATAGTTCTTAGTAATATAACTCATTACACACGCGCTCCGATCGCTCACCGCTAATTAGCTATCCAGATTGCACGGGACGATTAAGCCCGCATACAAAGCATTTTTGCAGCGGCTTCTTTCCTTTATTCAGCGTGCAGTCCCCGGCAACTAGTTTCCCCTCCGCCAGCATATCATAATCTGCAATCTCGTTATTCGATTAAGCTTAAATCAAAATGATTTATATGTATTCGCAACTCCGGCAAGTGCAGTTAATTACGAGACTCATTAATAATTGAGAGAGTTACAGGTTGATAGGCATCTACATATACGGCGTCAGTTGATGCAATGTTCCAAGCAACATCAACAGTGTGTGCAGGCAGTATACACACATTTGGGGTGAAGCAATGGATTATTTACCATTTTTTAAGGATTCCAGTTTGAATAGGTCCAGTTTATAGCCGTGTAGGTGTATAAATACAGTTTTAGTATATATATAACGATTAGTTTTCAAAGTAACTTATTCTTATCGGGTATAAAACTATTATTCACAATTAATGACAGATATATAGGGAATATTATATACATAAGAGGTTTTGTATTTAGCATTGTGACTTCTCACAAATTACCTAAATTGAAGCACTAATATTTTTGTGTGATCGAGTTAAAATATAAACTTGTGTTGGAATTATTAATCAAAATGTTACCTTTTCTTATCTTAATAACTCTTTAATTACTATTGATGATTTTTATTCCGAAAATTCTTTAGAGTCTAATACTAATACAACGCACTGTGCTTGGTAAACAAAAACTAAGGCATTACTAATCCGTTAAGGTAACAAAGTAACACACACTGGCATCCAGAGACACAAACACATGCACACAAATCAGCGGCAAATTGTGAACATAAATCTTTCGCGTAATAGGAACACACACACACTGGCACACACAGTCACACACAGAGAGTAAGAGAGAGTGAGGTAGTGGGAAAAAAGATGGCAAGCAGAGCGAAGCGCATTTTGAGTTTTTCACTTTTCGTATGATTTATTCAATTCGGCTGCCTACGTCGTCGCCTTGGAAAAATCTTGAAAAATCGCTCGTATATATGTATTTATGGAAAGCAATCATCTAATCCTAAATCGAGACATTTGTCGCACTTTATAACTAAAATCCCAGACCCCCCAATTACAGCCCCCCGTCAGATAACCCACGAAAAACCAGTTCTAAACCTGCAACTAATATGTGCTCAGATTTTGTTGTTCCAAGTGCGAACGCAAAAATGTATCTGAATCTTGGTTAAACACACTCCGTAGGCACGCACAGATACAGAAACGCTTAGGCACAAATTAATAAGCCAAAGATAGATCATCGAATTTATGGCAATGTTTCCGTTTGATTTCCCGAACGAATTACCCCATTCCACAAATCGCAAATTAAGTTTTTCGTTTGCACTTTACAATTTGATAAAGAGCCTTTGTTCTATCGATCGGGGCTTCTGGTGCTCCGATGTGTGCCTTTACGGTAAATCAATACTTTTTGGTTTCCACACGGGAACTGTTGCGCTCTCATTCGATTCCGAGGGGTGGGTGTTGTGATATATGGGCCTCCATTGGCGTGGGGCTGAATTTATAACGACAGGTGTGCGCCGACGTCGAGGACGCTGGTGCCAATCATCATCGGAGCTCCCAGTTCTGTGCGCTGGCTATGAAATCATAATTTCTTGATATATTTATTTGGCTGATTTGGCCGAGAGTCTAAAGTAATATTTTAATGGGCCATTCAACGATTTCGGCTATCAGCTCTCGGAATGACACAACGGAAAGCTGGCTGGCCAGAAAGATTTGATAAAACTGTAAAACCGTGTGCTGTGGTTCTATTTGCGGATGATGAATGGGTGTCAAGTGTGTGATTTAAAAATATATGTAAGTTTACTGTTCACCTAATCTGTTATCTCACAAAATATGAGTCTGATCACTATAATAAAAGGCATATAGAGATGAGAGTTTTTAATTTAATGAGTGCCTTATACCTAATAAGTGGGTTACATGTTTATCGCATATAAAAACTTTTTGTTTAGAATAACAAGTGAATTGTAATATAAGCAAAAAATATATGTGGATATCAAGAAATTCCCCTAGTTTTTATAAGAGTATTTGTAAAGTCAACTATACATCTCAATTTTCATATAACTTGGAACTATTATCGCCTAAATGGGTCGGGTTTTTAGTGAAATTGTAAAATAATACTGATCACAGCCTCCTAAAAACTTGTTTAACTATTTTAACTCAAACATCTCATAATTGATAAGTCGGAAATGGACAGAATACGCCTATACTATGTATATCCTTCTGATAAAGACACTTACCCGGCATTTAGCGCCTGTCTGTAGATCTCGAGCATCAGAGCCTCGTGCAACATATTAAAATTTTGCTGAATTTTGACGATTTTGCGGGAACGCTGAGTTGGGAATTTGTTTTGGTTTTGTGTTTTTAGCAAACTCTTCCTAAAGTTCGCTGGCGGCGTTATAAATTGAAATATTCAACTTAATTTTAATTTGACACAATATTCATAAATTTGGTTTTTGTTATTTTATAATTTTTGTTTTGCACTTGGTACGTTATCGTATAGAATTTGTTGTTGTAGCGTATAACTTTGTTTAATTTTGTGTTTTTATTTTAAATTTATATATTTTCTCATATGGCAGACAAAAATGTAGTTTTAAATATTTGTTTTGTTTTGTTTCGAGGCGTTTTGTAATTTGTAAGTTGTTTAAATTTAATTTAATAATTGCATTGAATCGTATACTTCGTTTAGGTTTTGTTGATTTGTTTAAGTAACTGGTTTTTACATCATTTATGTAAGTGTAAGTTGATGTGGTGAGCAAAATACCGTTTAAATATACATAAATATTCGTTTCAGTTTCTGTTTAGTTTACGTTTATGTTTTTATTACAATAAATATATTTTTTGTGGTATATTATAATTTGTGGTTGTTTTACGTATACTTTGTTGAACCATTTGTGTTTGGGTTAGTTTACTTTTTTTCTCGTATTTATTCAGTCTTGATCAAACATATTCGTTCGAAAGTTTTGTTTTCCAATTTTGACTAGATATGGCTGCTGCTGCTCCTTGAAAAATACTTGGGATTCCTTAACTTCCTTCCGGTTATTCTTTTTTTTTTTAATTTCTATCACACTTGGTATTTGTTGTTATTTTTACGGAACACGCGAATCGCTCTCCCACTTCGCTCGCGTTGTGTGCTTGTGTTGGTGAGTGTTTCATCCGGATTCCGTCGTTACTCGTTTGAGAGTCGAAAAGCGAATGAATTCTGTCGGCTGGATTCTTTCGTCACTAACCCCTGGCTCTTCTTCTTCGCGGCGTTCCTCTGCCGCTGCCGCTGCGCTGCCCGCTGCCGCTGTCAAACTGACAGACAACAACAGCAACAACAACGCTGCGCTGCCGCTCTGCCGCCGCCGCTGATTGATACCAAAAAAATGAAGTAGAAGAGGGAAGAAGACGTGACGGTGACGATGGTGATGGCGGTGGTGTTGGTGGCGGGGCGGGGGTAGGTAACGAAGGGAAGTTCAAAGCAGAGACGCGCGATTGGGAAGCTGCGCTGCTCTTTTGACGAGCGAACACGAAGCGCGCGTTTTTGGCGACGGCAATTTCTGATTCGATTTTGCGTTTAAGCGACGGCTGCGCACTTTCCCACCCACACACGGGCACACTCACTCACTCACACTCACACAGACACAGACACGGACAGCTGGCTGTCACCGTGATTAAATGTGCTGCTGTCTCGCTCGCGCACGCTGGCAGCGCTGCACTCGGCTAATTAATTACCGTGTTTTCCTGAACGCCGCTGAGCTTTTCTCGCATGATCGTACGCTGTAACGGTCTGTTGTAAACTGAAGAGAAGAGCCAGCGGCAGAGCAGTAAAAGCATGGCACATGGACAGAGAGGGTGAGAACAAGAGAGAGAGAGAGGGAGAGCGATAGCAGCAAGAGCGAGCCTGCGCTGTGGCCATCATTTCCCCTGCGCGCCAATTGGAATTGTTTACAAGTGAACGCTTGGGAACGGAACAGGGGAAATCTCAGAGCGAAATGAAATGAAATGAAAGAGGGCGGCGAATAGCGCTATCCCAGTCGCACAGAAAATGTGTGAAATCTGTTTTGTCGCTCTTCGTCACCCTTTTTTTGATTCTTGTTTCGTTCGTTTTATTCCGATTCCGATTCCATCACTCCGATTAAGATTTATGACAGTTCAAAGCATGCGCTATCCCGCTCCCTCAAAAGCGGTGTTGCATATGTACATACATATATAAATACAAATATATGTACATAGTAAGACTGTATGTACAATATGTATGCAAATTGTTGCCGTTCTTTCTGGCGCTGCTTTCTTTCCTGCTAAATAAATAGAAGTTTTGGCTCGTCACTTTGAGCAGAGCAGCGATGCCCTCTCGCTCTCTCCTCCCGCCGCCTTACTGTCATCCCCCTTTTGTCCTCTTCGCTGTCACCTATTGTCCGCTTCTCTGCAGTTTCTTCTCTGTGGATTCGCTCCACTGGACATGTCAGTCTCTCTGTTTTCCTTTTTGTCGTCTTTTGTTTCGTTGCATTGCCATGCGAAAGAGAGAGTGTGAGCGAGAGAGGTAGGGTGGGCGAGAGCGAGAGGGGAGATGGGGTTGATTCCTTCTTTCGCCTGGAACCACTTTTCAGTTTTTCGCTTTTAGCTTTTGGCTGCGAAAACAATTAAATTAGCGACACTTCTGCTGCTAACTGAAAGTCCCTCTCGGATGTCACACTTTTATGACCTGAAGTCTTGTCTTCACTTTCCGAAGAATGCACATTTCTGAAGTCGCAGTTGCATTTGTTTTGCCGTATCATTTCTTGTTTGAATGGAAGGTTGAGATAATATTTCATGCTTTGATTCTTGTTAATTTTTTTTATGTATTTTTTATTATGGGTTCAGTTGGGGTTAAAATAGGAGTAGTATAATCCTCCTGCAATAACTGCCACGATTCTACTTTTATTATATACAGACTACAATTCACTTCCTAACCAGTAATCATTGAATTCAGGTTCGGGCACTGAATGTCCTCGAACGACTAAGCTCAGGAGCCAGAGTCCCGACCGCACCGGTTCGGCCCGTAGCATGCGGTTATGAGCGGTAATTTTTCCAAAATTGATAATTGAGTATGATAGATTTTGGGTACCTCAGGGGGTAGTTTATTTTTACTTAACAAATTAAGGTTTTTTTTCGATGTCCTATATAAATTACTCAGCTTATTGAAATAAATACTTATATTTAGCATTTTGCAAATATTAGGTTATTATTAAATGTATTTTCGATTTTATACGGGTTTTTAATCTTTATTGTATGCTTTTGCATTCCCACTAGTAAGTTTTCATGACAATGATAATTACAAATTTTACCGATACTTTATTTACCCAATACGTTTTTCTACACTGGTTTATAGGAATGAGAGACGTTAAAAACACTTGTGGAATATAAAAATTATGCAAAAGTTTATTATTATTACGCGATATTAATCATTAAACTCTAAATATATAATAAAAATAGTAATAATTTATTGAATGGACAGCTGTTTAAGCTGTTTAAGTTATCTGTTTTTATAGCCTGTAAAATCATTTAAACTTAATCATTAAACTTAATTTCAATATTTCAATAACATTACAATTAGAGACTTATCAATGGGATATAAGGTATTACTAAGAGATGGATTTAGATATATGTAAATGTTTTAATGCATTTATTTATATTCAATCATTTTATATTTGTTGAAAATAAATACTTCAGCAAAATATGTGTATTTAAAGTTACCTTACAAATAACTCATACGTCCCATGAGCCAGTTTAAATTATGTTCAAGAATCTCACAACTAAAACCCATCTTCCTATTTATATTTATTAACCAATGTTGGAATTTTTATACATATATGATAAAGCTATATCCAAAATATAATTAAATATTTACATAACATAACATATTATATTTTTTGATATTGACGCTTTTTTGTGAGCATGTGTACTGGAACCTTACTTTCTTCACCCCCAACTGTGAAACTTTATAATATACATATTATGTACTTATTTTTAATTAAGTATACACTCGGGAGTATCTTTCGGTCCAGGCCAATCTCATTAGCATTTCAGCGCTTATGAGGCCCATTAGCGTTTCTGGTTGAAAAGCGTACATTATCCGGACTTTAAGGCGGGCTGGTTGACGAATGCCTGGTGCTGCCATAAAAGTGGCCATCTCCGATGAATAAAAATGGTGGCCAACTCGTTTCTCGGCTTGTTTTCCGCTTATTTTATTGATCACCGGAGAGTCCTCGCTGCACTTGTTGCACCCAAAAACGGGCTCACTTAAAGGCTTGGGGAGCGAATCGTAAAAGTTTTACGATCCACCAATTAACCGATAATAATCAAATCACTTGGAACCACTCGAACGGGCCAGAGAGACAGTGGGATAGGGACGGCCATTGCTTATTTGCTTCTCCGTCCGTGCGTCTCCGGCTCCGTCACCAGCCTCATCATCATCATCGGAGTCCTCCCAGTCCCTGGGGCAATAAATACTTTTACGATTTTATAATTCGATTTGGGCATTTGTATTTAATATTTCTTCTTACACTGTGACAGAGAGATCTCACTGGATAGGGTCCCCTTCGCTCTATCGCATCTTTTGCCGCCCCACAATAATTTTTTTATGTGAGCGACCATAAAAATTGGTTTGATAAATTGTTATTTGGAATTCAATGCCAAAGGTATCCGCTGGGCACTCATCCACGAGCATCGTCTTCGCGCGGAAAGCTTAGAGCCGAGTGGAATTTTGCATATTTATACCCGGTACCCATGGGGTACAAGGGTTTTATAACTAAGTGCCAACCGAGAATGTATGTAACAGGTGGAGGCATCTCCGACCCCATAAAGTATGTATATTATTGATCAGGCTTTCCAGCCGAGTCGATTTAGGCATGTCCGTTTGTCCGCCCGTGCGAAAGTACAGATCTCAAAGGCTAAAAGAGCTAGAGCTACCAAACTTGGTGACAAATCTCTTATCTGTTGCTCACAGATAAAGTTTATTTCAAAATTTGGTCACTTCCGCCCTCGAAAACAATATAAAGCTCTAGCATATAGCTATAGTATATAAAAGTTAAAGTTTAAAGTTTAAAGTAAATAAATATGAAATAAAAATATTTGTTCGGACGTGCTCTAAAAATTTGATTTAAATCGGATGATAAATATGTGAGTTATCAAGCAATAAAGTTTCTGTATATACTAAACTTCTGCAACATCTACATTTGTGTTGGCAGCTTCAATGGGTCATGTTCAACCTGTGCTTAGCAGCATTTGTCTTCATTGTCAATACTTGCCAAGTTGTTCATAAATTTAAGCATAATTAAGCTATGTATCTTAATTTCACCCACAAAGCTTTGGGTACCGGGTATCTCGCATTTGATAACACTCGACTGTAGCTTTCCTACTTGTTCATAATGCTCTTGAAAACTGAACGTTTGAGAATGTGGAATTATTATGGGGAATTCGATTTTACCCTTTACGAAAATATTAAAGCCAGAATAATATTATATATAATATAATATTATATTAAAATTATGTATATCTTTAATGGTAAATAATATTTGTGATGAATATTTCTTTCTTGTACACGAAGCTGTGCTTTCCAATCAATATTTTATCCAAATAATTAACTTAATTTTAGGAATGCAGAATGTGTATATCTTACATCTTAAACACACACTTATTACCATTCCTAATGAGTCTCACTTTATTTAAATGAATGCAACTACACCGAATACACCAAGAAATCGCAAGCAAATGACAAGCGATTTATTTAATGAGCGAACACAGACAATCAAGAGCTTAAAAACTCATCTGGCCGGTGCTAAATAAATAAGAACAAAATTTGAAAGTCTAAAATTATCAAGTCTTTGATGACCGGCATCCGTCATTGTCCGAGTGTCAGCGCTTCCTTTTCGGTACATTTCGGTGGCAGCGCGCAGAGACGAGAACAAAGCAGATCTCCAAATGGCACCAACTGATCGGACCTGATATATATATATAGATATACGGTGATATCCGCCCACGTGATTCGCAATGAGTTATTTGTTGCGGCGTTGTCAAATGGAACGACTCTGCCCAAGATTTTAATCACAGCAGTGCCGCGGATTTATTTTTAATGGAAGATTTCGTGCGACCGAGGGATTAACTCTTTCAGCCGACGCCATCCAATTTTGAATTATTAAGAGACGTAAATCTCGGCCAGCAAAAGTCAGCCAGGGCTGAAATATTACTTTGATGAGCTGCGGAATATGCGGTGCGTATATATTATAATGATCCATAAAGCAATCCACGTGTGGGATTGTCGCTTCCTAAAAATATTTGCGGCAGCCGCAGCAGCCAAAGCAGCCTATTAAACTAAAAATCCCAAGTTGATTGCGAAACTCGTCTGCGATATTTTTGTTGATCAATATTTATTCATTCGATAAATCAATCAAATAAATTACAATTAACGAAAAGTCATAAAAATGAACGGCACCGAAAGCAACAAATAAAATCGACATAAATATGAGAAGTCAAAAAAGGCCAGCCGAACGAGGATAAACAAAGGAGGAATACATAAAAAGTATAAGAAGTTCATTATGAATGTGAAATTTATAGCGCCACTAGAAAAATTCCACAAATTGATCACTGGCCGGAGCTATTCGTACTATTACTATACTCGCTGACATCTCCAAAAGCGAAATCTGGTTTCGTTTTCGCCAAAGTTCGATTTGATTGAAGTATATTTTTAATGGCCAAAAAGCCATACAAATTATGACGAAGATTGCCAGATCTCGGCTCTTTTGGGTCCGCATTTCGATCGGTGGCTTTAATTAATGCGAATAAGGCATACTAAACAAAAGGTCATTAAAATAAGTATGTCTCCAGATGTGTTTTTTTTTTTTGCCGCAGATTGTGATTTGGACTGAAAGTCGAAATTAAAATTCTCCAAAGACTCGCGAGAGAAAGATCATCCAAGAGCTGGGCTCTTTTAAACCTAAGGGTTCGTAAATGATCATAATTAAATGGAAATTTGTTCCAAGTCTCAAGTTTTATTTCATTCGGAGACCTTTACGAATGACTGGTCCCAAATTTAAATAATTGAATAAGATAAGAGATAATTTATTGCTGAAATCGAGAATATAAAAGAATATCTGGAGCGATTTATTTACGTAAGAGGGAATTTAAGATGTTGTTTGGTTCGAAAATATAAAATAAGGGTTCCCTGTTCCCAAAATTAATTGAATATCGAAGAACTCAATTTTGCAAATGCTGAAAGTCTCATTAAATATTTTATATATATTATTTATTACATATTATATATTATATAATATATATTAAATATTACATATTATTATATACTCCCTCAGAATGGGTTAATTAAAACAGACTTCTTTAAAAGAGTATACCATTTCATTAAATTATTTTAACCCTTCTATAAATTAATAAAAAAATGTTAAACAAATTTCTACAAATACCAATGTGTTGTTAAGTTATATCTTATATAAGTTAATCTCTGTGGGATCAGTTAACACACTGAACAGTAAATTAAGCAGACTCGTAACAGATGGGCCCGCAAAAAAAAGAGAACCAGCAGATATTACTTATATAGAAATGGAAGCGAAACAACAAAAAGGGATTTAGGGTATTCCGATATTTTATAGTTTGGGATTCAAAAGTCAGTTGGAAAGTTTACGACCTTTTCGCATCGTTTATTGGCGAATTCCAGCGGACTTAAAAGTGTCTACCCCCGACCAATGCCAATAAACAATTTTAAGTTAATGCAAAAGCTTTCTGACTAAATGTAAAGCCGGTTCCATATAGCTGACTGAATTGTGCAGGTTGTGAGGGATAAGCTATTATAAATAAAATTAGTTGTTTAAATATAAATATTAAAATATTACGAGAAGTGCTTCACTGGCAGTTGTAAAATCTGATAATGTTTCGGCGTTCGGGCGGCCCTCTTTGCTGCGTCAGCAGTTACTTGTAAATTTGTTTCGACGTATAAACAAGCCTCTATGGCCCTTCAGCATCCAAGTCTGGAGCCGAGAGTCGACAGCAACATCAACATCAACATCCAAATCGGCATCCACATCCTCAATGCCAGTCGGCGATGACATGATGTCGTCGTCTTTGTGCTGCGCCTGCGCCTGGGCCTGGGCCTGGGTCTGGCCTTTTCTTCGTCATCGGGAGATGCCTTTTAGTCAGGTCTCTTTCTGGATCGGCTTTGTTCTGGGCCAGAGCGTTATTTATGTGCATCATTATAAAGTTGCCCATTTTATTGGGTCGCCCTCGAATAAATAAGGTTCAATAAAGTTGTTACTTTATATTGACACTTGCAGGCGGCAATCGCTCGTCACTTTCGGCGATCGAGTCCCTTCCTGTGGATTTCAGGCCTGCTGTTTATTTATGTGAAAGTATCTTGGGAAAGCATTTCCCCCCTCGGGCTCTGGCTCTGTCCGATGTCGTGTTTAGTGCGATCGTAAAATCAGGAAATGTCTCCAATATGTTCGCCTTTTTATCAAAGCCCATCGCCCATCGCCCATCTGGTTATGCCCCAGAATCGGACCTGCTATGCCTACTACTTACGACCATGTAGCCCCGATATTTACGATCGTGTCCATTTGGCTCGGTCACAGTCGAGACAAACGTTGTGATGATTTTATTTAGACCTCAGCTTTATGATGGGTTTTTTTTCGTCAAAATACGTTTAGGGCATGTGATTGTCATCTCAAAACTTGTTAGTCAGAGTGGTAAACACATTAAGTCAAACATAAAGTTTTAATGGCTTGGTTATGATCAGATGGTCCAGAAAGTTAGTTAGGGTTTGTGATTAACCATTTGTTTCAGCCCCAGAGTTCGGAATTAACGATTGATATATTTATAAGGTGTTTTTTATTGAGTCTCGGTTTAGTTTAGTTATATTTTTTGGTAAACATATTTGGAGCCCATTCATTTTATTGAGTTCTATATGTAGAGCCCAGTTCCATTTCTCTAACTTTAATTCAATTGAATCTTAAGTATAAAGCAAGCCTAATTCTATTATCTTATTATCCCTAATTATTCTTTAATGTATTATTTATTATATTAATATTTATTATTCCTAATAATTCATTAATTTATTATATAAATTTGTTATTTACCTTATTTTACTTTGCAATTTACCTATCAGTTTGTGGTGTCAGGAAGATTGAAGTATATCATTATTTAAAACACCCCCTGAACGTTCACTATATGATTGCATTCAGTTCCCTGAAAGAATTCACTACGGACTTTACCACTTTAGCCATGGAAAGCAAAAGTATTTCACAATCTCACTTGTTTATTGTTGTCGAAAATATAACTCAGATTTTGTGGTTGTTAAATTTTGACACCGCCATCAGCCGCAAACGCAACAATAATTTCGGTACGGCAGTTAAGGGGCGGCGACGGTGGTGTAGGAGTATGTTGGTGGGGCTAGCGCCGCCAATTGTCGACACGCCGATAAAAAACTACAAAGAAAACAACGGCCCTACACTCCACCGTCCCGACCACAGCATACCCGGCACGTCCATAAAATTATATCATGACAAACTTATGACAAACTTAAGAAATCGAACATTAATCGAAAATTCAAAATTAAATGGATATTTCTAAGACATCACTTTTAGAATATCTCTAAAAAATGTCACCTTTATACTGCTGCGATTTCGTCAAATGGTTATCGTATGAATTGAGTTTATTTTATAGAGAATTCAAATAAAACATATAGTTTTTGCAGGAAGAATGTATAACTTTTACTACTACTACGTATATGAGAACAGACGAAAACAATATTAGCTAAATTGATATTGATCCGTTAACTTAACTAAAGATTTTTTGCGTTTTAAATTTGATCAAAGGCGGCCCTACACTCTACTGCCCCGACCACAGCATACCCGACCATCAAA
The DNA here is from genome assembly GCA_008042775.1 of Drosophila pectinifera. NCBI lineage: Eukaryota > Metazoa > Arthropoda > Insecta > Diptera > Drosophilidae > Drosophila > Drosophila pectinifera. The sequence goes on from VNKC01000448.1 coordinate 175,891, forward strand.
TTATTTCATATTTTTCGCTTATGACAACTTACGAAATCGAACACTCAGCCAAAAGTTAAATTCAAATGAATATTTCAAAAACATCTATTATAAATATATATAAATCTATTTTTATATTAGTTAGCTTACTTTATAGATAATTTAAATGAAACATATAGTCTTCTTATATTGCAGTTTGGATTGTTTCATTTTTATTTGTTTTAAGTTTGACTACTACATGGAAATAATTGGAAACAATATTGAAAAAATTGGCATTTATCCGTTCATCAACTTATTCGCTTATAACTTAAGATATAGTACGTTTTAGCTATTAAGTGGAACAGAGATAAAAAAAATATTTAAAACCTCTTGAAAATTTGAGAATTGCATACTGAATTTAATATTACATACTTTTTGACACCTTCTTAAGGGATATCGAATCCCTAATGATTTCCGTGGCTGTGTTTTGAACACTTTTTAATTGATTCAAGGTCCATTGGTATTTCTCTCTCATGCATTTGCCCAAGGATCAATATACCCTCCTAGTCCAAGCACACCTCGTATTACTATAAAGCAGTGGTTCGATACACTCACAGCCATAATTATGACGTCAGTTCCTGTGTGTGTTTGTGATTGTAATGCGGTTTTTTGTGGCCAAAATGCAAATATCGCCAGATGCAAATCCAGCGGCTAAAGAGAGCTGAGCTTTCCGCTCGGATTATGGGACGCACGACGCTTCGGAGGCGATAAATAAATATCTGGCGAGTATTTATTCCTGGTCAAGTGGGTGGGTGGAGGGCGCACCCGACATCGGCCCCAGATGGGCGCCAACGGAGCGGCATCGCTCAAAGTTGAGCGCGGCGCGAAGCCCTTTGATCAGAGCTGACTGGGCTGACTGCCCTGACTGGCTAATTGGCCCGATTGTGGGCGCTGCCTCTTTGTAATTGATAACAGGCACACACTGTATCATGTGTATACGTTGCTATATGGCATTTTCTAGCGGCACATCCATCAACGGTCTTAGCGCGTAAATCACTTAATTTGCCTCGTTTTTTACGGGCCGTGATGTGAGTTTGTTTCTGACCACTGGCCGAGGCCTAGCGGAAGGTTTACCTTACCGCTACTGACCAGGCCAAGCCACCGCTCTTTACCACTTTTTACCGCCAACAAAGGCCCATTGATCGATTGTGAATTTGGCAATAGGCGCGGGCCCAGGTCTGGGTTTTGACGGATTAATTCTCGATTCGGGACCAAGGCGCATTAAGATGGATGATAGATGGATCACCGCCGATCGCTCTTTCTTCTGCGAGCTTAAGTTTTCGCCTAGTTGGAAAATTGATTGAGCCACGCGTTCAGCTTTTAGCAGGTGAAAAAGAGCGGCGCTAATAATTCATTTTCCTTTCTTCCCGTTCCCTAACTTGATTGATGTCTCAACAAAAGAGGTCGGGGCGAGTGCAAAAGAAACGGAAAATTCAAAATTAAGCAAATAAACTATGAATGGGTTGTTGTTTTAGGGTTCGGCCGTGATTTGTGGGTAAACACTGCTCTCTAAGTGGGTGGTGGCAGTGATCAATTGGCCCGGGCCCATTCAAACACAATTGCAATCGGATGTATTAACCAATTGTGTTATTTATTTATTGTTGTCTGCCTGTTGGTCTATTCTTAAGTTTAGTTCTATCGGCCCGGAAAGAGAGCTGTTTAAAAACCATCTTATGGACTTACAATATATTTTTAAAGCAAAAAACAAGTATTGGCTACATAAAATAAGTATGAGATATACCCCTAACTGTTTTAAAAATTCATAAATTTATTAATCTTGATCCCGGTCGCCAACTAGATTCCTGTCAGTGTCTTCGGGCCATATAGGAGGCATCTTCCCAATCCATATCGACTGACGCACGGGCTTTCAATTGGCTGCAACCAGAGAGGATCCCGGTGGGTGTTCCGCCATTCCGGAGATGTTGATTGGGCCAAACAGAGCCCCACACCTGCTACAGGTAGTGATTTCTGATCCGATTCCCCGCCCCGGGGCACTTATTTATTTTCACTTGCGAAAACAACAAACATGCTGCAGCACACTTAAAGTTTTGTACTTGGCTTTAAATTTTATGCGCTTTTAATGGGCTAGAGTTGGCAGCTCCCAGGCGAATGGCCGCCTCCCTTGTGGCACTGTGAAATAATTTAAGAGCGGGCCATAAATACCAGAGCCTTGCTCATAAATCTTTCACTGATTTCTCTGGCCACTGGATGCTTAGGCCTTTTATTTTCAATATTTGTTTTGATTTGAGGAGGCGCTGCGTATCGTGGCGGAGCCAGATACAGAACAAAACGGGGCAAATTGGTTTTCGCTCCCTCACAGATCCAAATAATATGTCAGTCAACGCCCGCCGCCTGACAATGTTGAGATACAAATTATCTAAATTGTATCTGTATCTGTGCGAGGCAGCAATGCATCTTGTGGGTTTGTTTGTTTCGGATTTGCCTGGATATCCGCGGGCACCGCTCCCCGCGCGATCCATCCATCTGGCGCTGGTGTGTTTTCCCTGATTGGGCCAGCGTTGAGTTTTTCATTCCCCGTCGCGTGGCTTTCCATTTTCCCATTTCCCGATCTCCAGCAATTACTGGCACTCCAAGCCCTAGCGGGCACTGTGCTGAGAGATTCCAATTCAAACAGCAAACTGACAGATTTATCAGGTATTAGACGATATATACGTCAGCGCTGAGCCGCCGCACCCTCTGCCCTAATATTGCTATATGCAAGACATATATGTGCTTGATTCAGCTCTGAGTCCGGGGCCCCCGCAAGCACGTGAAAATTTGTAGACATCAAGTTTAGCGTTGGATGGCCCCTCGAGATTACACTGCTAAATAGGGCATCGTAGTGGCTAGAATGACCTCAGAAATTAGCAATCAGAACCAGTAAAAAAAACAACAGTCGATAGTACTCGACTGTGAGAAACCCGACACTTAAAGCTTTGTGTATCTTTCAGGGATTTATGAAAGATTAGGGACAATGTTTTGAGAATGAATTAGCAATAATAAAAAGAGGATAAAAAGAGGATGTATAGTTTCGGATAGCCCTTGCCGGGACTCAAACCATCTGAAGCAAGTGCGAGCGAGATACATAGATCGAAGCTTTACACTTTATTCTGAAATAACTCCCATGTTTATCATCCAACTGCTCTCAAAATGTCAGATAATGTTGGCACTAGGTTATTTAATATATATATATTTACTTACATATTTTACTGACAGTTGCTGCCTTAACTGTGAGACATTAGAGTAAAATCTGTCCTATGGGAACATCGATTTTTAAAATATCTGCACTAAAATGTATCCTTCGAGCACCTTTTTTACCGTGCATATATATTAGCTTTTGCTGAGTCAACGCTGTGATAGAGGAGCATCTCTTTTGAGAATGAAGTAGAAATAATAAAAAGAGGAAGCCACACTTTATAAGTTCGGATCGTCCCTGCCGGGACTCAAACCATCTGAAGCGAGTGCGAGCGAGATACATAGATAGAAGCTTCCACTTTATTGTCAAATAACTACCAAGTTTATCATCCAACTGCTCTCAAAATGTCAGATAATGTTGGCACTAGGTTATTTAATATATATATATATTTACTTACATATTTTACTGATAGTTGCGGCCTTAACTATGAGTCATTAGAGTAAAATCTGTCCTATGGGAACATTGATTTTTTAAATATCTGCACTAAAAAGTATCCGTTGAGCACCTTTTTTTACTGTGTATATATAATATCTTTGATTAGGTCTCGGCAATGTTACCTTACTTATTCTGAATCAAAATCATAATTTTTATGCCGGTGTACATATGATCAGCATTGCAATAGAGTAAAGGCGAAATGGAAACCGCCTTCCATCTTTGCGGCAACTGCGATCACAATAAGGCGCGCTAGGAACGAAGCTGACGCACTGCCCCTGGCTTCCGGTGGTTCAGGTGGATCAAGTGCTGCACCGACCCACTTTAGGTGCCTATCTGAATCTGCGCCCAGCCGGCAAGCGTCGTCATCCATCAATCAAACGCGCTGGCGGACGTCCAAGTGAGTGACTGGCTGGCTGGCTCTCTTCCCCATTGCGTGAGCTTGGATGACGCAGCGCCCTGGCGGAGCTCCCTCTTCGCCCAGTTCTGCCCCAGGTTCGTGGCTTAATCAGTCGTAGGCACTCCGACATTTGGCCAGCTGACAAGCGATCGATCAACCAGCCATCCATCAGCTAAAACATCGCAGAGAGCTTGCCCGTGGCGTTCTACTCTTTTCCGTTGATTGATAGCTGGGCACTGCGACAACGCTGGACGCAAATTTACTCAATCGCATTCGTATCGATTTCAGTTGAGGTTTCGTATCGTTTATACCTCTGAATAGTGGTCACGAAGACAACGTGTCAGCGATTATTTTCCTATATAGCCAATGTGCCCGAGTAGCCCACTTCTTCTGATGAATGGTGGCCAAAAGTGAGGCTGCGAGGCCAATAAAAGAAAGTAGTGCACGCTCAGTGAGAGATCTGGGGAAGCTCAAATACATATTTCTAAGCAGTTGCGTGGAGATCTTCGAGGTTTTAGTTAAACTAAAATTACCAAACTTTAGATTTTTGCAAATAAATTCTGTTTCTGGTGCCAAACTTCTGGTTAAATTAATAATACCCTGAAAGGTTATCACAAGTGACCAAAGGTAATTGAATGCCGCAATAAGTTAAATGGGAGCAGAGAATAATGAATCGTTTTCTTCAAGCTCACAAACGGCATATTACCCGTCAAAAGTCACACTATTATAATGAATGAAGAAGTTCATTACATGTAATGATGATTTCATATGGAAGAAGGGTCAATTGGTGGCAGTCGAAATGTTGCTCATCATAATTGAACGTTTACTTAACTGGACAGCTCGGGAGCTCCGATCGATAGTGTAAGAAAAAAAACGCTATGTTCAGCATAGACTTTTATATTATAATATTTATGTTCCTTTGGTAAGAATTGGGTTGTTTTCAATGGATATTCCCGCTGAATATTCCTATGAATCGCCTAGATTTCATAGACCTTATTGCGAAGATCCTGCTACTCGGTCAGTGCATTCTATGGCTGAGTCGTCTATCTAGCCTAGATGGCACAGATATTATATACATATATATTATTATTATATTGTATTACATGGTTTGTATCAGAGTAAACAAAATATTATAAAGAGCTACTTTGCTGCCAGCTCGGACAGGCACATGCCGTACATTCTTCATATTTTACTAGTTTAATAAACAATCCGTTTAATGTTAGACCTTTAGACTAAGGTAAGCATGATTGTGCACTTCCCCTCTGCAGTGTACTAAATATAATACTCTGCCCAGCCTTTGGTATCTGGAACTGAACCTATATCAGACCAAACTGAATTAATAGATAGGGGAAATGGTTTTGTTTCTAAATGAGTTTACTGAAAACGAGGGTTATCGAGGACTGAAGTCGATCGACTTCTAAGCTGACTGCAGGTGAATTACTTGATTCTTGAACTTCAAATGAGCTTCTATAAAATCTGGAATCCATTTTCCTGTGTCTGTCCTGTGTCCTCTTCTGCTGTGGAAATTTGTTAACCTTTGGTATATGTTTATAGCTATGCATAGCATTTTGATATTGTGTCATATATTGCTATATTGCTATTGCTTTTTGTAGGCAGTCCGCATTCTGGGGTAGGCGGGAAGAAGGTTAGTAATTTGTGATAAACAATTTAAACATGCACGTTCCTTTAGGTTTACGAAACTGTCTTGAATCGACACTTTTCTGGGTAAAATTCTTCAACAATTAAGTAGATAGATTCGCCCAAATCACGAGGCTTCTATTTGTACCTATGATTTTCTGGTCTTGCACTCTTAGCTAAGTGGAATGATGTTATGACTTTTTGACGATTTTGAATGATTAATTAGTACATTTAATGAAGTGCATTTTCGTAACAGGATGTCTTTGACTGCCAAGTAAATGCCTCCGCTCTCCAATGCCCACGTTAAATTTAATGATACGGAAAATGTTGAATAAATGTTGGCAACGTTCTTTGGGGCCGATGAGAATAATTTTACATGTTGCACTCATAAAATAAAATTTTATTTTATTCATTTCTCATGTCGGCTCCGGCCCCCTTTCGCCCCCCACTTGAAATACAGAAAAATAACAATTTATGAAAATATAGGAAAAACTGGGGGGAACAAAGGCTAAGCAGCAGTGCGGCACCTGACTGATGGAATGAATAAATGAGCGAGGGCACATGCACACAGCAGAAGGCATAACTTTAAATTTGTATTAGCACCCAGAGCCCAATGAGGGAGCGGCAACAAAAGGAAAACCTGAATATTTTCCACTTTTGCCAACTCCCCGGGCCACCGTTAGCCACCCCCGCAGCCAGTCCCCGCCCTGCCCCGCCAGCCACTCGCAACTCTCCTCTCATTCGGTCTCTAAATGAAATGCTCAAGTGTGCATGGAATTTTGATTTTTGCCAAATACCCCCGTCCCATCCCAGTCCTCGATAAGGAATTTTCCCCTCTCACAATTCCGTCCGTCATGTCGTTCGCTTGCAAATCAATTTAATGTCAGTCATTTCGCCGCTAAGTGGGAAATTTTTTGAAATTTCATCAAAAATCCGTTGCCGCCTCCCCCGCTCTCCCGCCCTTGCGCTTTTCCGCTTTTCTGCTTTTACCGAACATATGCTGCTCGGGGGAATTGGCTGCACTGAGGTACTTTTCCAGCGACGAGAAGACGCTTTTCGCATCTAAGCGAATCACATTTGAATGTAAATTTCCTCAGACGCCGTTGCATGTCCATGAATTCTATCCAACCCTCCCAGGCCCCCAGGACCTCCTTAGTCGCTCCTTCGCATTGTACGCCGGCACGGGGAAAAACAAATATTGTATTAAAATGCTGGAAAGCAGCTAAAACGCATAATAGTAAAATTTTATGTTATTGCCAGTGTGAGGAAAACACGTCAGGCAGTTAGTCAAATAACGCAGCAAGGAATCGTAGCCGCCGCTGATGCCTGCAAAGGCGAAGGAAAGCGCACACAGAAGGACAATGAAGGTTCAGATGATGACAGACAGGAACAGACGGCCGTAGCCCTGCCGAGAGTTCAACTTGGATATATATGCGAATATATGGCAATTTATTAGTGGAAAATATGTATACACGATTTAGGGAGAATGATATTTAAGCAGAGGTTTTGGTATAAAATAGTAGCCACTTCTATAATTAGCTGAAAGAATAGATGTCCTACTTTATTTTGGGGAAAAGATTATGTTTTGGGATTTCCGCTGTTAATTTGTAATAATTTTCACGTATAAATACACCTTTAAAAAATAGCAAAAATAAAAGGAAATTTAAGAAATTAATTAATTGTTACTTAACAAAAAATTGGCTCTTATCCGGTTTAAAAATACCGCATAATAAGTAGAAAGCTACTGTCGGTGTAACTGACTGTGAGATACCCGGCTCCCAAAGCATTGTGGGTAAAATTAAAATACACATGGACATGGGTCTTTCACTTTATCTAAATTAGCTGATATTTATGAGAAACTTAAATTAATCGTAGATGAAGGCACAAGGAAATGTTGACAAATGAAGAAAAATGTTGCTAGGAACATGTTGAGCAACACCCAAAAAAGACAGATGTTGCTAGGAACGTGTTAAGCAACAGTTGGTGCTGCCAACTCAAATGTAGATGTTCCAGAAGCTCAGCAAGCAAAGAAAGTGCTTTTTATTTTATAACTCCTATGTTTATCATCCGATTTCAATGTAGATGTTGCAGATGCTCAGAATACAAAGAAACTCTTTTTTTTAAATATATATACTTTATAAGTTATAATACCCTTGAACATCAAGGGTACCGAGTATAAAATCCATAAAAGTATTAATTAATATAAACAGAAATAATAGCACAGTTTTAAAATACATTAAATATGTTGATAATAAATAAAACCTGTTGATTATACACTAATAATTTAGATAGAGTGAATTAAGTACTATATAAATTAAATATTTATTCCCTTCGGCTATTTTTTTTTCAACAGAAAAAAGTAATTTTTAACCCTATAAGTATGGAATATTCTTTATTCTTCAGCATCTACCTGGTGGCTGAACTTTGATTAATAACATTTTAAGCAGCCTTGATAAGGAAATGATTTTTTAATCCAATTTGCGGAGTATCATTAAAATCTGACCCATATCCCATGGCAATCTGTAAGGGAATACAAGATTCAGATTCCCAAGCTGAACGTCTTTCTGTATTATTTTGAAGTGTTTGCATAGGTAAAGGCGAAATAAATTCAACTCATTTCGAACCCTTACAAGGAACGCAGGCCAAGCCCATATACGTATGGCCAATTCTCAAATCATTTGCGTTCCATTAAACAGGACTCTCTCCCGCATTCAAATGCAGTTGGGGAAAGCGGAAAAGGGTCGCTTACAGAGAATAAAAGGGAACGCATCAAATAAAATCAAACGCAAAACAAGCGGGAAAACATTGTTTCAAATTGTCCAGAGCCAAACAAAAAATAAAGGCGAACACTTCGAGGCGTGGGGGCGTGGCAAATGTCCGCCAATTCAGGCGCAACTAATTCCCACACCCCACCCGAGGGACTCGAAACTATTCGGGCGAAGGGACAGAAAGGATTCGTGGCTCGGTTCGGTATTTTATTGGGCGAAAAATGATTTTTTATTTTCAATTTTGTGCCCGCTTCGAAATGGAAAGTAAAAGTATCGCATTGGCCGAGTGGTAAAACCAATTCGATTTTGAATACGTTATGAGGCGCAAAAATAAGAAGAATAAAGTGTGAAAAAGTCCGGAAAGGCCGTAAAAATAACACCAAAATCGAACACGGCAAGAAAGCAAACGATTTTCCGAACGGAGCCGGCACAAAAAGGGAGTTTGCTGTGGCAATTTTCTGATTGTTTGCCAGCCGCACTAAAAACTAATGATTTTCATATGTTTGCTCAATGAATCGAGCGGGGCTCAGACCCCTTTCGAAACAATCCAATGCCCCTTCATACTAAATCCCTTCTGGCGAGAATTACGAGTCTGTATAAATTGACCGAAATAAGAATATGTGCTCGAGCCCGAAACCCTTTTGCACTAAGTACGCACAGATTAAGGGGTTTCTTCTCAAAAGTGGGGTTGGTTTTGGGGAATAAAATGGTGAATAATTGAATGAAAAACTGTTTGGCTTCATTGATTTTTATCTGATCCCACGTAGCTCCCTTTAAGATGGTTTTATATAATTAAAATTCATCTTAAAAACCATATTTGTCACTATATACAGACAATGGGGTTTCTTCTCATAAAAAGTGGGTTTGGTTTTGGGGTATAAAATGGTGAATAATTGAATGAAAAACTGTTTAGCTCCATTGATTTATATCTAATGACATGTAAAAATCAGCTGCTCCCTTTTATATAATTAAAATTCATCTTAAAAACCATATTTGTTACTATATACAGACAATGGAGTTTCTTCTCAAAAGAAGTCGGGTTGGTTTTGGGGAATAAAATGGTGAATAATTGAATGAAAAACTGTTTGGCTTCATTGATTTTTATCAGATCCCACGTAAAAATCAGCTGCTCCCTTTAAGATGTTTTTTATAATTAAAATTTATCTTAAATACCTTAGTTACCATATAATGTCACTTTACACAGATAATGGGGTTTCTTCTCATAAAAAGTGGGTTTGGTTTTGGGGTATAAAATCGTGAATAATTGAATAAAAACTGTTTGGCTTCATTGATTTTTATCTGATTACATCTGTAAATTACCTGCTCCTTTTTATATGGTTTTATATAATTAAAATTCAACTTAAATACCTTAGTTACTGTCCTTAAGGTGGGTTCGTTGGACTCTTAATTTAAATGAAATTTATGTTCTTCTGCTAATTATACTCTTTTATAATTGCTCAATTTCGGTGGAAACTGTGATTATTTTTTTGAGAAAACAATGATGCCTTGTATATAGTAGGTTGCTGGTAAAGCTCCTTCTTCCTGTAATCCTTCGGGCTTCAAACGCACAAATCGAACAAAATGGCGGCCATCAATAACAGTAAAACATAAGAGTTCCGTGCGAAAAACAAGTGACAGAGTGGCGGAGCGGGGACGGGGTGCGAAAAAAGAATGGCGTTTTCGGAATGGCGTCATAATGCAATCCGATGGGCAAGTGGGCTGGCGGGGGCAGTGAAGGCCAAGGGCCTGGTCGACTGACTGCGTTCGATATTTTAATGGGCCAGACGTCATTTCGGGTCCGCCATTTGGAGACTGGCTGCCACCACAGCGCAAAATTTATGACAACATAACGAGCCAGACGATGGACAGCGGGCGGGAGGGGCGGCGCAGAGCTTCGGCTTGCATTAAATGCGACATTCAGAGTCGAAAATAACAATAATCATAATTAAGGATATGCATATGCAGTGTGCGGGATATCCACCCCCAAGTTTTACACATAGAAAAAGTTCTCCAAGGATCCTTTGCGATTTTCTTAATCGTTAGCAATAATTTAGAAAGTGTAGCAATTGTATGACAACATATACAAATACATACAAAAACATACAAATTATATTTCTGGAGTTTAAGATTTTTTATATTTTATTTTTTATATATATCTTTATTTATCCCAATAGTAGAGGTCAACGTGCTGAGTTATTATCAAATGCTTCTTAAAAATAAATATGAAAAGTAAATAAGTATAAAGAAATATCTAGATCTTAAACAATATCAAATATATTTTTAGAGTTTTTTTTTATCTAATTTTTATATTTTAGATATAATGCTATGTCTGGGGCATTTATTATACTAACAGTAGAAAGTACTGAATTATGATCAAAAGTTTCTTTAAAATTCATATGAAAAGTAAATAAATATTAAGAAATCATTACATATTAAGAAATGTTTTAATAATTACCAGATAACAAAATACATTTCTGGAGTTTAAAATTGTTTACTTTTTATGTTTGAGATATAATGCAATGTCTGGAGTATTATTTATCTTAATAGGAGAGAGTGCTAAATAATGATCAAAAGTTTCATAAAAATACATATAAATATAAATATTAAGAAATGACAATAATTTTAAAATGTTTAAATAATTAACAGATATTAAATTATATTTCTGAAGTTTACTGTTTTTTTTTTAATATACAATGCAATAACCGTGGCATTAATTATCCTAATAGTAAAGAGTTCTGAACTATAATTAAATGCTTCTAAAAATACTTATGATAAGTAAAGAAGTATTAGGAAATATCCATATCTTGAAAAATCTTAAATAATTTAACGATATTAAATTCTATTTCTGGTGTTTACGTTTTTTTTTATGTTTGATATAATGCAATGGATGGGCCATTTATTATCCTAATAATAGAGATTGCTGAATTATGATCATTCTTAACAATAACTATGAAATATAAATTAATATAATATAATAACTAGATCCTAAAAAATTTTCAATAATTAAAAGATGAAAGCGATTTAACAATAAAGTAAACTTTGCCTATATAATTAAATATATATTTTTTTCTGAAAGAGAATTTTTTTTTTATAAGCAAAGTCAATATACATAGACTTAATTTTAATAATAAGCGGCTTACATACTTTTACATTACATTACTTTTTGGACTTTAACAAAATCAATAAACAAGATATAATGTGTTAGTCAAGAGTTCCGACTGAATTCGGTGCCTCAAACATTTTAATGCATACTTTTAGGGATCGTTTAAAGTGATTTAAAAACTCTAGAGATTACTGGGGCACCCCCGTAAAATTTTAAATATTGATTATAAATAAATATAAGCTAGCGAAAAGTGCAATAATTTTTCGCCGTGTGACTTGATCCTCTCGTCGAGGGGTGTGGGCCAGGAGTGGGTGGGAAATCGATCCATTTACATTGTCCAGAGCGAAGCCGAGCATTCCGCACGAATGATGATGTCCCTGTCCTGCAATGTCCGCAGTCAGATATCACTGAATAATGACTGTTAATACCCTTCAATGTGTGCTGGCTCTCTTCGGCCGTCCACCAAGCCCCCGAGGCAGTGACTCCGACTTTGGCCATCGCCAATCGGATCAGCCATCGCAATGAAATGAAGTGGATTTCAATGCACTGCCCAGCCATGTCAGAAAAAAGGACGTAGGCTGCCCAGCTCGTCGGGGGAGATAGCCGTGGCCCATAGGAAGGGTGAGCGGCAGCGGCAGCGGGAGCGGGAGCTGTGGCGGGGACTGCTGCGGGAGGGATGTGCGCGAAAAGTGCGTGAAATAATATGCGAATTGTGCGAAATGCTCGATAAGGATAGAGGGAAACCCGATGCGTGCACCATTCAGTTCTGCGGGTCTTAGTCTGCATATCTCTTTTTTTTTAAGACTGTGATGGATGTTGTGTCGCACCCTAAAGTATTTTAGTAATTTAAAACAATAATAAAATTAATAAAGTAATAATAATAATAATAATAATTATATAATATTTGTTACTTGCTTTTAAAATCATTTTAGGAGACAGAGACAGAGCAAAAAAAAAGTTTAAGCTTCAAGTTTTTATTGATCACCTTTTTGGCTCGAGGTAAGTTTGAAAAATATTTTATATATTATACATTTTTATTAATTCATACTTTGTTTAACAAGACATAAATATTAGGACTTAAGGCTTGATTTTAAAACACCTTCTTCCTCGTGTTTTCCTTAGAGGATTTTATGAATATCTAGCTCAAACTGGGCAACCAGCTCTAGACTTTTCACATATGCGCAACACTGGTTGTCGGTCGGAACGTTATTTTTAAAGATCCCGATTCTTGCACTGTGTTTATAAATTTCTATTAGCATTCATTCAAGGTCTATATATGTAATTACTTATAAAATCGTTAGATTCATATTTTGAGTGCCAATTTCAATGTGCAAACAAGATTTCCATGGGTTAAAAACATGACATTATTCAGAAAATTTTGGTTTTAAATATTTGTTATCGAACTGTATAGGTAATATTGCAAAGTAACATATATATATGGACTTAAAAATATGCATACATAATTTAGTAAAATTAATTTTGGCAAGACGTAAGAATATTTTTGTAACTATAATTTCGACTATAATTATAATTTCGACACAAAATTTCAAATCCTTCACAGACCTTATAAGGTATATATATTCTTGATAAGTTCAGCAGTCCATTCGATCCAGTCATGTCGGTCTGTCCATTCGTATGTCCGTCCATTACCTTCCTACGTAACCTAGCTTGTGCATTTATTACAAATCGATTGAATCTAGGAATGTAATTCCATATAATTTTAAATAATTCTTTTTATGAAGATATTCTACGCTTTCAGTCGAATCTGAGAAAAATCGAACTTGTATGTGGCATTACTTCCAAAGGACCCATAACATAAAGATATGTGAATATAAGGCTTGGGTTTGTTTTTCCGACGTTCGCTTTTAGGGATCTGCGAATTTTAGTTTATCAAGTTAGATACAGATTTCAAAATAACCACAACGCTACGCCTTTCATCCTAATGTAGAAATTTTTAATTGATCAAACTTGCAAAACACGTTTCATCCACCTAATCAGCTTCACTAACAAAAGCATTTTTGCTGTGTTTTATACCCCGGAACTCATCGGGTACAAGGGTATATTGTATTAGGGCCAGCGAGTATTTTTGAAGCCATATTAAATATTTATGTATTTATGATCAGCCAGGTTTCAAATCGGCTAAATCGAAAATCAGAAAGAAAAAAATAGACTTGACACAATGATCAGTGATCAGTGATCAATGAGATTCTTTTTTTCCATTTTAATACTCAAATTGCAAAAGTGCTATAGTCTATTTCATAATCAAATACAGTAATTTTTTATAAGTATAATATTTGATTATAACCATTGCATATATTTCTGCCACTCGAAAGTATGCAATGGTTTTGGGACCTGGTTTCCCATGGTCGGGACTGTAGACTCTAACGTTCTTCCTTGTTTATTTTGCATACCAAAACGGAAAAAATTGGTTAAGTCAGCCTTCAGCTGGCTGTGAATGTTTTACATTCAGAAGAGGTAAAGAAAGAGCGAAATGTAAATCCGACAGCTGCCCTCAGACGCATTGTGTTCACTTTTCGGACTGCTCCTGATGAAGCATCCAAAGGAGATGCTTCGGCAGCAAGGAAGGAAGGCTAGTTGAGGAGGTCGAAGCTGAAATATCCTTGTAGTACTGTTATTCCTGTTTTCTATTAGGTTAACAAATTAGTACAAATATATATATAACTATATATATATATTATATATTATATGTAGGAATTATTATTAATAAGAGTTCCTACAAGAGCAATTTTTATTAATTAATAATAGCTGTTCTTCTTAATATTCTTTCCAATTTAATGAAATTTTAAATGATACATTCATATCACTTGTCTTGTATGATAGTATATCCTTTTAAAGATTATTATTTATAGTATCCTTAAGGTTAAAGACTACTTTTTAAGAGCATCAGCGAGCTCTGCATATCGAAACTTTGGCTGAAGAGAGCTCAAAGGCGAAAATTGGTTTTAATTAAATCGAATTGAGTTTTTTGTGCTCCGCTCTCGTGTTGCTCCTGCCCAGCTTTGCATTTCGCCCATCGCCACAATTCAAATGAAGTGAGTGAGTGAGTGAATCGCAACTGATGTCAGCCCGGAAACTGGACAGGGACATGGCCACGGACAGGCGACGGACACGGAACGCATTGAACGCTGACGCAGCGGGTTTTATGTGCGCCATCGAGATGCCATGGATGCCCCCACGATGGGCGCCACGAAGCCCTTCCCCTGCACGGTCAGCCCTTTGATTGAAATGTTGGCTGGCACGGCGGACCTGGGGAAGCGGAGGGGACAGTGGACAGGGGACAGGGGCACCAGTCGAGCAGTTGAAATGTCGGCTGGTTGGCAGTCGGTTTTTTCGTGCACATTGCACCAGTAAATGCTGCACCCTGACGCCGAGTGACCGGCCTCGCAACCACCCTCCCCGGGCGGGTGATGTATGGTCGGTCAGTTTGCGGACATGCAGTGGACACTGGGATTAACATGACGTAATTGATGCGGAAAGTGTTGAGTGTGTGGCAGCTGCCACGACTTCTTCCCCCTTCCCCCTTCCGCCGCCGATAACTAGACAAAAATGGAAAGGAAAAACTTTGTTCAAATTGATTTTCATCAGCTAATCCCAGGTGAGCCGCTATTTGCAGGACAAACTTTGGGTGATTTATCACTTATAGGGACATCGGCCTCTGTGCAGGGAACAAAATCTAATAAACATAAAGTCTCTAGCTTATTTTAATACCATGCAAATTCTCGATGCCACTATCAATCCCCAAATCAAAGCAATACAAATCCAAGAGTCCGTCCAATAAATATTATTGATAAATTACTATCTTAATATCTACTAATTTGATCCAATGATTAAAGATGCCATTTCACCACATTTAGAAATTTAAATTATTTTTTTTCAAATTTATAATTCTACAGTTTGAATTATTATTTTTAAGTTGAATCACAGTATCAGTGCCACAGCCCGGAATACCCAATTTATTTCACTTTAATGTCTAACCATTCCCAGACCCAAGACCGCTTTCAATGGGCCAACATTCGCACTTTTTCGCCCCACCAACATTATCCACCTTTCAAGGCAACATTTCGCACTGTCGAGTGCACTCATCATACTTGCAACTCGTGAAAGGACGAGCGGGAGGGGCTGGGGCTGCCTTTTTATTGATGCCCACCTGCCAGGAGGTGGGCGGGTTGCATGGCAAATTTTTGCAGCCGAACATGCAACCTGCATTTGGCAGTCGGAACAATATCCAGAAAAGGACGAAGCCGAGGATATCATGGGAGGGGCAGCCTCGGACGCTGCCAATATTGACTGAGCCAGAGTTCTCGCTTCAGTTCCTTTTTTCTTCTGCTCAAATATACATGTGCGAGGGGCATGTGTGTTATCCTTGCATTGCGATGCGATGCGATGCGATGCGAGAGTATTTTTAATAAAATAAACCCAGAAATGTAATCAACATAAAGGATTTCACACAAGCATATATGAAATTTTCTGCTGCTGATGCTAGCATGGAAACGCTTAACGAGATACCACGTAGATATCATTGACGATGTCCACCCTCCTCGTCCTGCCCCATAGACTCGCACAGTGGTGCCAAGCATCAAATGTGAGCTGTTCCTATCGTTAGTTAAATTTTTACCCTTCTTTTTTTATATATCTAACCTGGAAAAGTGTGTTTTCCTATAAAAAAAAACACTTCCTTTTTATTTCTAAATATATTTCGTTATATTTTATTATTTTAAAATATACTTTAATAATTATTATTTACTTGAAGTCAATAGTCTATAATAGAGTCTTAAAACGAGATCTCTCCCGTCCTGTCCTACTTTTTTTAATCGCTGTCGACTTCAATCTATATAAATATATATAAGTAGACATATAGATCAAGTTTAAAAGGAGTTTATCTCATATATCATAAATATGCTATAGGAATGATCTATAAATATTTTAATTTTAATTTTTAACTTGTGAATCATATTCACAAAAGTACTGTACAGTAAATTTGTAAAATTTGTCCTTTAGTTTTTAGATAAATGAACGAACGTGTCCAATACGTTAAGTTTCTTCTCATTTTATTATAGTTGTTAGAGTAGGTTAGTTGCTAAATTTGACTTCTGGCTGTAGGTCGATTTCTTGTCATAAATGGAATGAAAAATTTTATAATAAATTTTATATAAAGTTCCTACTTCCTATTTTTGTATAGGGCAGATATCAAGACTTTCTACCTAATAATACCCAGTATGGGCTTGAATCATATTTTATGTTAAGATTACAGAAACATCACTGGGCTCCGATTCTCAACTTTGGTGCCCATCTATGCCATATATTATTAGTTAATCGTAGATAGCCATTTAGAAATCCAATCTGTCTTAGAGAAAATTTGAATTCTTTGGCTTTTCGTCAATCTCCTTACCATGGTTCACTAAACTAGACTCACACATGGAGCAGAGCAGAAAAGAAGGCAAAATAGTAAGCGCATGGGGCAAACCCTTTATGAAATGTTGTCCAAAGCGAACGTCAATGCAGTCAGCTGTGTGTACTCTTTGTGTGTGGCTGGCCCGGTGGATGTGTGTATCTCCGAGATACATTTGCAATTATCGTGACTTGAGGTTGCCGGATCGGGTCCCGGACAAGCCGCAGTACAGGGCAGCCACAACAGCTCGGCCCGATGGGTCACATGTTGGTGACAGTTTATTAAATCGATTACTTTCATTTTTTTGATATTCTAAATAAACATATTTTGCCCTCCGCAAGCGAGTGCCGTGGGAGCATTCGTCCTGGCCCCTGGCCACACACACAGGGCAATCGTCGACGCTGCCATTGTTGTGTCCTGCTTGCCGGCTGCCATTGATGAGATTCTCCGTGGAAAAATGCACAAGCCCGTGATAGGGAATCCTCTGAGTTGCTGCCTTTGTACTCCGGCTGTCTGGCCAACGACAACTGCATGGCAGCAGCCTCGCCGCTGAAAGACTAGTTTATTGCTAATCAAAAAAGATGGCGAACAATTCGCATTTTGCATTAAATTGACTTTACAATTGACAGCATTTGGCAAATGTTCGACTCTTCTGCAACAGCAAAGTGCATTTGACACGAGAGCTGGGGAAGGAGTTGGCAGGTGTTGCGAATAAATCGAAAGCATTGTCCTTTTGCAGTCTGATTTTGACAATCGTTTGAGGTTTGCAAAATAGATTTCCTTTTTGACTTACAAATAAACCTGGTTAGATAGTCGAAGTGGTGCAGGAAGGTCATCAACTATTTCTGGGTCGAGGCAATGCCGATACAAAGCTTAAGAGTAATTAAAATAGAGCATAATAAATAGGGTATATAGTATATATAGATAAAAGCATGGGGAATATAAAAGGAAAACAGTATAAATAGTGAATTAAGCTGATGACAAAATGTTCAGATATTCAAAAGGAAAACTGTATTTATACTAGTTAATCTATAGATTAATATATAAAAACAGTTCAGTTCCCTTCCTTCCATTTATCGATTCGCTGCCCCTAAGAGTCTCAATAAACACAGACAAAATTGATGTTGCTGTTCTAGATGCCCTATCCTCCTGATAGGATTTGGAGCTGGCTGCCTCCACTGATCCCCGGGAGTCGACTCTTGGCGCAGCCCAAGAGGCCACATGTGGTGCTGCTTGTGGATGCAGTTGAGATGGCGGCTCAGCGGTTGCGTGCACATGATGAGGACGGTTGCCTCCTCTCTGATCTTAACATCCGAGTACTTTGATTGTAAAACGCTTCTGGGTTGAGGCCGCAGCAGCTACAACAACAGCCCCCACAACCTCATCAGCAGGGGAACAGAAATTTACAAGTCCACAAGCTAGAAAACAACAAGATCTACGCGGCCCAGGCTGCCATGTGCCTGCCAATAATTTAAACAATATTTTGAATAATTGGCCAAGCGCGGGCGCAGCCACTGACGGCCCTGATCCTGCTGGCGGCCAATCGACGGACATGCAACATTTTCCAAACCCATAGAAATAAGTGCAGCACAAAATCAAGGCACTCGATCCGGTCCAGCTCATAAATTAGTCAAGCTCTATGTGCTTGAATTGAGAGAACCTACTGAACGATCTATGGAGGCGTCATTGCCCGCGATTGCATGTTCGTCATAAAAAAGCATAGCCCCAAACAAACAAATATTTATTTCGGCAGTCGCTCTTACTTATTGTAGAATAAGAAATTTAAAAACAAAATAATATAATAACCCAATATAAAAATACCACTATATAAAATCTATTTTAAAGATAGAACGAAGATACCTAATGTAATGTGTTAAGATAAACTCCAGAGGGATAATAAAACACAATATATATCGAGTATGTCAATATCGAAGTGTTCGAAGTATCGAAGTATCGATGTCAAATATCGAAGTGTATTTTCTTAAGCAAAAATATCATCTTCATTCTTTTCAAATTTATAATATCTCTTATCTTATGATCTCCTGTCAAGCAGACACAAAGTCTATAATAATCGTCTTGGCCGCACAAGTTTGAGTAATTTCAGATTTATGGGTATGGAAATGTTGTCCCTTCCCCCGGCTTGTTTATGGCATTCTCTACACATCTCGTATATCTACCAAATACTCGTCTAATTGATTCTGCGTTACAATTGTCTGGGGTCTCCTGCAGTTGAGCGGAATGTCAATGCTAATAATAATCATGTAAATTGCTTCTGGAATTGAAATGGCTGTGTCTGGAAGTGTTTTCATTTGGCTCGTGCCCTGCCCCACTCCTCGGCTCGTGTGTGTAAATTCGCACATTTATAATCCATCAGAGCTCTAATGTTTGCCTGGTGACATTTATGGCTTGCCGTGGTCACTAAACTCGTTCCGTTACTGGACTCTGCGATCTGGCTATGCTTTTGTGCGTAGGCCTCGACAATGCAATACCGCCCGGTTCACTTCTCTCTGGCTGCAAATATTTTCTCATGGTGCCAAAGTCATATATTACACGCAAACAGGTTTCCCGTTTCTTTTTTACCCCGGTCTTGCTAAAATGAAGCCTGTCAATGCCAAGGGACGCACAGCGCAATACCCCGCACACCAAAAGGAATGATTAATTTAAAAAACAGAAGTGTACTTTTATTATTATTATTATTATTTATATTTATTATTTATTTAATACATAAAATTCTGAGATAGATTTGGAAAGTTTCATCCAGATAGCTCTGAGTCTGAGAAACTAGTGGGCTAGGAATTGAACAGACAGCCACACGGACACACGGATAGACGGACATAGATCTCGGCTGCTTATACTGATCAAAAATATATATGCATTATAGGGTGGGCTATGTCTTCTGAGAAAAATGATAATACCCTGCCAGGATCTAATCTAAAAAATTTAATTAATCTTATGTAATATACAAATATTTTTTTATGTTCTTTAACTATATCTGATTTGTGGAACGCTTGAACGAACAACTGCATTCGTATTATAATATTAGTCAGAAGTTTAAAACGCAGTGAAGTAATCATTTTCTACCCTATAAAATATATAACCGATCAGCATCAACAGCCGAGTTGATCTAGCCATGACTGTCTGTCTGTTACTACGCAAACTAGTCTCTAAATTTTAGGGCTATCTGGATGAAAGTTTCATAATAGTCTTCTGTGCATTGCAGGTAGTATATAAGTCGGAATGGGTCAGGTCGGAAGACTATATCGTAAATTACTCAAAATAAAAAATTACAGCTTCGATATTTTCCAACATATTTCCATATAATCCAAAATATGGATAATTTTTATGATTGCAGAATTAAGGACTTAATTTTTTTTAATCTGACAAGGATCAGATCTTAAATTAACAAAAACAAAATATTAAATTTTAAATAACTTCATTGATTTCAAACATATACGCACATACTTCGAAGTATAGGTATTTTAACGAGTTAAAAACTATGTTTTAAATTTACGTAAAATCGAATGACTATATTATATAGCTGCCTTAGAAACGATTGGTAAATTTATATGACAATCAAGGAAAAGCGGTAAAGTCTTTGATAAAGTTTCTTTCAATTTAATCGAAATTGGTCTACTATATTTTATAGCTGTCATAGTAGCGGCTGGGGCATATTGCAAACTGCAGGGTATACAAAGTTCGGCTTACCGAAGTTAACTGCTTTTCTGGTTTTTTTTATAAATGCTAGGCATACTTAAGATAGCTTCCTTTGTTTTCTTTTAATGAATATAATAATTTAATATTCTTAAATTCACCTTTAAAGTTTTTGTGACCCCTGACACTCGTTTTAAGAAAACAGCTTGCCTCTCCCACCAAGTCGATTCAGTCGAATTTGTTCTACATTTTAATTCAAAGTCAGGCATTTAATATTGATTAATTTTCGCAGCCCTCACACTTTGCGGCAAGCTTGCGACTCTGCTTAATAGCTTTCGGCACAGTGCGTGTGTGTGTGTGTGCGATGGAACGATGGAAAAGATACTCGAGTTCAGGCGAAACGTACCGTAAATAAATATAAACATAAATCAGACAGGAAAGAGAAGAGCTGGCAGATAGAGAGAGGTATGGAAGAAATTCATTGAAGACAACATTCCCAATTGACGGTAAATCACTCTATCGATGTGGCCCGCCAGATAAGAAGTGTTTCGTCTCGTTTTCGCACTTTTACAACAATCTGAAGCAAAAGCAGTCGGGAAAAAAGTCCGGAATGGAAGGACACAGAGACGATGAGGAGCAGTGATACATCCCGGGCGGGACTGGAAGAAAGGGACATAATCATGAAACATGCCAACTTGACGTCATCGCAATTTAAAGCTGAACTCGTGTCGAGCGCACTCGAACAGCAGACACCCCAAACAGGGCCCCTAAGTGTCGAAATCAAATCAAACCACCTGAGACTGAGACTGAACCGAGAACCCAACCCATGCCCAATCCCAACGCAATCGGACCCAGGACCCACCCAACTCTCACGATGGGCTTCGACCAACTTGAAGAAATCCAATGACATGCTTGGAGTTTGGTCTGATGTTGTCTTCGAAACAGTGGGATAGAATTAGATTTAGCAAGGACGAGAAAATATTTGAATAAGATTAAACCTAATATAAAATTACTGAGGGTATTAATATATTTAGTTAATTAAAGGCTTATTATATTTTATATTTATTAACTTATTTAACCTAAACTCTTTATTATATGCTTCTCGTATATTGAAATTCTTAGTAGAAAGGAGATGTCTGTATGGTCTAGAGGTGGAAGCTTTTATCTATCGATAACTATCACTATAAAGATTGAGCTTGTTAATTTTTTGTTATTGAGGGTTATACAATATTCTTAATTCATTTATATTTATGTACACATTAACCTAAATTCTTTATTATATTTCTCTCGTATATCGAAATTCATAGGAGAAAGGAGGAAGGAGGAAGGAGATGTCTGTTTGGGCTAGAGGCTAGAGCTTTTATCTATCGCTATGAAGATTGAGCTTCTTAATTTTTTATTATTGAGGGTTTTAATATATTCATAATTAAAGGCTTAGAATAATTTATATTTATTTATTATTATATGCTCCTCGTGTATCGAAATTCGTAGTAGAAAGGAGATGTCTGTATGGGCTAGAGGTGGAAGGTTTTATCTATCGAAGAAGATGGCAGCTGGTTATTTGTTACTTCCGGTTCCGGAAAGTCGCAATATAAAAGAATGAAAAGATAATTAAACCTCTAATACTTACATATTTAATATATATGTATTATTGATCAATATCAATACTCACTTCTCGTCATTATCATAGCTTCTCAGTTTAAATTTACCAAAAGAAATGAAAATAGGTTAAAGAGAAAACTTGATGATCGACGATTACGTGATCTGTTATATTTCATACATGTATCTTTGATAGCGCTACCATTTGAGCCGATGGTTTCAGTGACAACAATAAAACATAGTGGTCAGATTTGACCAGATAACCGCTTTCTTTCCTTAATCATCGCTCCACTGTGCCTCCAAGTCTCAGCTCGGCGTAGGAGAGGCAAAAAGCAGACACCACAATGAAATGAGTGATTTATTGGCTGCGGCAATGAATGGAAGCTGATGGCCAGGGACAGAGACGTGGAGCGTGAGCCGCAGTGAAAGAGACATGCGGCTAGAAGCGAGTGAATAAGATGTGTCAGGGCTGACTAAGTGCCAGACTGACGCCATGACATCGGGGCATGAAATGGCAAGGGGAAGGAAACGTCCAAATGCTAAATGTGCAAAGTGGTTTCAAAGAAAGGGATCCCGAGCCCGAACCGATCCAGGGCCCAGTCCGAACCTCGATAAGTGCGAAATAAAAGCAAAATGTGGTGAGAGGGCTCTGATATATCACACGCAACATTAAATCAAACCTGAGCAATGGCTGAACTCGCAGGATAGCAGACCGGAAAGGTAGTGGTCGAAAGTCCCTTATTTCTTTTTCCCTCTCCCTTTTCCGCCTCATTTCTGGGAACTGTCACGTTGACAATTTACTGGCGAAGACGCCCAGGGAATGAAGCGAGCGAGTGAACGAAGGCATCCCCTCAGTTGATTCGCACTTATCTGATGGATTCCTTGATACTGCCCTCACATGTTCTGCCGACGACGACGACGACAACAGTAACGAACTTTCCGGGTCTCTCTACGCTTTTGAAAGCTCAGCACTCCTGCGGGGTGTTGGGTCGTAAGGGCAGTGGGTGGGGGCGGCGGCAGGAACGCACCCCCGAAAGAGTGAACGAGAGCATGAATAATATTTATGAGGATGAAATGTTCCCAAATGCGACATAAATATGTCCACAGCACCCGCACATGAGAAGAGTGCCAGCCAGAAATGCGTTGAAATGCCAAGCACCATCAGGGGTGGACGACCGCCATCAGTGGGAGGTGTATTGCTGGGAGGTCCTGAAGGCAATGGAAAATTATAAAGCTTTCCTGTTCAGCTGGAGTAAGTGGAAGGCCCAGGCTGAGGCGTATCACATGTGCGGTAATTAGGAACCGAATCCTCATAAATTGTGATTTAGCTCCAAACTTTACTACTGAAGTTTTGCTCAATGAATTTCTTCTTAATTCGAATCGAGTTATATCACATAACACCGAAATGTTCCTTTCAACCACTCTCATCCTGCTCAAACACCAATCAATCAGACTTAGGGGTTGCATTATAGGCCATGATCCTAGAGAAACTACCCCTGCACTTTGATAGATTGCTGTCATCAAGGTGTCAGTCCTGGGATGCCACATAAAATGGATGAAAGAGCACAGAATAATCCAAAGGTTTCTATTGGCTAGTGGATAGGAAATATATGATCCACTCCGGTAACCAAGGGATGGTTAATTTATTTATTTGAAAAATATAATTCTAGGCAAAAAATTGGGGTTGCTACTCCACATTCTTACCACTTTGTTTACTTTTTAATTGAATCAATTTCATAGAATAAGTGTGGCAAATCATTGACTGTATGCATGTCAAGTGATCATCTCCTGACATCTGGCTCTTAAATAGAGCTCTGCTAGTTCCACTTAAAGAAGATTGACTGTGCAGCAATTCGTCGCATCTTGTCAGAAATTGATAGTAGCTTCAGACTGGATTCTTAAAAGCCAAACTTGCGTGAATGGAGAAGCCGACATCCGTCCATGTATTCATGTATAAATAATGCATGCAACTCATTAGGCGAGCAAACGTAAATCATTTCGATATCGATTAAGAAATCCACCAAAAGGGGCCACCGCACGCAACCCAGGCGCTGGGGCTGGAGCACCGTGGAGCTCGTGGACCGACAGTGTGCACATCAATTAATGAACCTGTCGCACCACGCGTAAATTTGTCGCCAGTCGGCGGGGCCTGCGAGTCACCGCGACCGTCGCGTCGCGTTGCGTCGCGGATCGGAAGCCTTAATGCCGATCGAAGATTGAATTGACCTGCTTGTCAATCAAGTCCAATCATTTTGGCGGACATCGGAATTCGCTTTAGCTGCGACTCCGGCTCCGACTCTGGCTTCCACATGACTGGGCACACCTGTCATAATCAATCACAGCTCGCCCCGCGATTTGAATGCATCAATTATCATTTTGAGCTGGACCCGTGTGAACGTTCTCCTGCAGCTCCCACTGCCTGCACACCTCAACCTCGATAGCCGGGGCCGCTCAAGATCTTGGTTGTCACTATTGATGGACTCTGTCTCCAAACAGGTCTCGAGCAATACAATTTAAACCGGTTGCAGTGTAATAGGCTGCACAAAGCTTAAGCGAAGTAATTGATCTTAATCAACTCAGTCAGTGAGTAGTGATGTAAGCGCATACATCAATTTACAAATTACATAATTCTATATACTAATATAGCAGCTTTTATTAAATCAAAGATCTTAATGAAAGACATCTTCGGGTTGCCGAATAATTATTTCTAACAAGAAATTAAGCGAAGAACTATGGTATTTACATAGGATAAAGTTTTCTGATTTTTAAATGCTGAAACTGTAAATACCCTGATAAGGTCGTATAATAATAATATAAGTATAATAATAATATAAGTATATTAATAATATAAGTATAAAAATAATATAAGTATAATAATTTTTGCCTTTACCTTACATAATCAGCCCAACGCAACTTTAGGACATTGCCCACCGATTTTGGCACCAAAGTCGAAATGATCGAGGCTTTAAAATATAAGCTTTCAACTACGAGCTTATATATGAGTTATTCATTAAAATAATATTAAAGATGCTTTGAAAGTTCCATGTAGGTAGTTAAAAGCTGATAGACTATTTTGCATAGTAAGTCGAATTAACTCTTCTGGTCATTGCTGTTTTGCTGCTCGGTAATAAATATGATATTAAACAAGAAAGAAAGATAATTTCGGGAAGCCAAAGTTTGTAATTTGACTCAACAGACAGAAGGACATACGGATATGGCTAGATCGAATCGGAAGTCTTACTCATTCATATCTAGCCAATTCTAGCACTCAAGGCACAGTACACTAAGAGAGAGAGAGAGAGGGAGAGCAAAGAGGAGAAGAGAGAGTAAACGTTCGTCAGTGGCTACAACACTATAATGGTTTTTGGTGCTGCATGGTCAATGAGAGAGACAGAAAGACAGAGAGAGGAAAAGAGAGAAGAGAGAACGCTAGTCAGTGCCTACGTCATCTATCACACTTTTTTTGTTACGGTCGAAGTTGTATGAAGCAGAAGTTTCACTTAAAAGTACTTATTTTATTATTGTAATTGTAGTAATATTATTATTTGATATCGCTGCACCCCGTTTTTAATAGATTGGTACATATGTGAACCTATTAATATGATCATAGGTATGATATGTGCGAATTTTAGATGCTACCAAACAAGAGTCGAACCTTAGTGATGTACAACATTTCTTTCGATCGACTGAATTTCTGACAACTGCTCCAGATTTCGCCCGATTCATGCAGTTCTTTGTCATTTCCCTGCTAAATGTTCTTTCCCTTGCGGGCTGACAAGAAATTTATATTAATTTATTACAGTTCAGCTGACAGCGAATTAAGCGACAGACAATTTATGGCATTGTTTGCAGCGTATTAAGCAGGGCAAGAGCTGAGGGAGGGGCGCAACATCGTTTATATAAATATGCATATTGCATATTCGAGAGTCTTTTCTTTTCCGTCTCATCAATCGCGTAACGCTGAGCGAATTCACTTATTTAGCAGATACATATATCAGTCAAGATCAGATCTATCTTACGAGACAAGGACAAGCGCTACCCAATGACAGGAACGGAGACAGCGCGGGGAGACAATCCAGCGACAGCCACATTTTGTCGCGACAGTTTCTTCTTTTCGGCAGCGACGGCAAATGTCGGCAACTGTTGGCATTTGTCCCGCTCCTTCCGCTCGCCCCGTCCCCCTTACTCTCCGGCAAAAAGTTGTCGCCTGATTTGGGTACAGTCAAACGCCACTCAAAGGCACAGCACACACCACACACTCTGTCGCACTCGCTCTCGCTGGCAGCGTCATCATCATTAGCAAAAGAGCTGTTGGCAGCCTTGTCGCAGCCTCCGCTGTCAAAAGTTGATTTACCGTTTTAATTTTAAGTTAAAAACCTGTCAAAAATAAATCATTCAATCCGCTCGTCTCCACTCGTCGGTTTCTCCGCTCTTCTGTCTAGCTCTCTCTCGCCTTTGTTTGCCTCTCTTTCTCCACTGGCTACCCCCTACCCCTTTCGCGTATTTACGCATGGACAGTGACCCAGTTGCCAAAACTCTCTGGCGAGTCTCTTCTGGTCGCTCTCTTCGCAGCTTGCAATGCGTTAAGGCGGAAGCTTGTACGGACTTAAAGGGGGAGGTGAAGGGGGCTCTGGAGACCGAGTGTGTAGAGTAATCTCATTCATAAATCGACCGAATGGCCTCCTCTGTAATTGATGTCCTAGACGAGTCTGACAGTTTTTAATTATGTCACTAATTCTGCGTCTGCGAATGCGAGGAGTGGAAAGCGTGAGTGCTTAGGGAGTTCCCGCATTTGGAATGATCAACTGATCGGGCAAAGTTAGAGAGTAGAAGACAATATTTTCCACCCACAATAAACGGGAAAGGTATATCCAAGAAGTGTAATCAAGAGCAGCGCATACGTCACGCTGACCCGAGACAAATTAGCCATAAATTTGCATAAGCTTACACACCAAGACCCCAGAGAGACTGTGGCTGAGACCTTGCCTAGCAAGCCGTAGGAAATAATCTTAATACGAAATCAAAAGTCACGATATGGGTATTTGCTATATGTAAGCGAATAGACTGGGGGCCAAATTGGACTAGAGGTACTGGTACTTAGGTGATCTTTTAACACCGGGCGATGGGAGATTTCGAGGTGAATGTGAAGAGACAGCCAGAAGAGACATCCAACAAGCGAGGAACCGCGAGCAACGACAACGACGACGACAACAATCGAAAAATGAACGAGCAGCCGAGGTGAATAAATCAAACTGATTTATTGGCATCGCCGGCTGAGGAGCCCCCAAGTCACTCGAGGAGCCAACCAGCCGCGGAACAATGACAGTATGGAAAAGGGGTGCCAATGTGGTGGGAAGACCACGCGTGACAAATCGGCGGACATAAGGACAGAAGGACAGACGGACAGGAGACAAGCAGCCCCAGCTGCAGGATGCACTTGGCCAATTGGTTTAGCGGAGAGACGATGACTGATCAGATGTTGATTTGATCTGGCAGGTGCCTGACAGGGCACAGAAGGGTACTTAACCTCAAAAGTGAGGATTAAATCATTTGTTTATATGCCGTTTCTGGCTTATATAATTCAGACCAATACAGTCATGTTCATATCGGTTTCGTCCGATTATTCGTTGGGCGCCAAAGCCGATATACATTTGTATTCGTTTCTTATCGAAAATGTTGCGTTTTTTCTCTTGTTTGTAGCGATATTAGATTATTAACAGATATTCTTGTCCGATTATGCGATGTCTTATGTATGTACTTATCAACATGAACAAAAGATTCGATATAGAAATATCTAGGCTGTTCGTGGGTCTGTATGCCTTCAGTATTATAGTTTTTAAGCTTTTTTCTGTAGAAAAATTAGCATTGAATCAATTTATCTCATTATAATTACCACACACATATCGGATTTACGAACTTACTCTACTATCTTCCTAGAGATAGGTTCATATACGTCTAAATATTGATGTAAATGAAGGTTTTATATGTTATAAAAGATCTCGTTTAACAGAAATCGTTATAGCCGATTAAATAGGTCTTAAATTTTGTCCAGAATTTCTAGCTATCCTAGTCCTGGAGTTCGGTGATCTTACTATCGATCAAATGTTTGCTGGTAAAATCATTAGGCTATTCATTTTTCAATTTATCATTAATCTATCTATTTAAAGACTTATCCAAACCAACTAAAAAGATGATATTAAAATGGGCCCCCAAAGCAATACTCGCTTCCTGTGGGTAAATTATTCCATTTGCCTGACCATTTCTCAATCAAAAGGCTTCCTAACCCCCAGTTTGTTCTGCTTTGTCCAATTCTTATCCTCGTTGTTGCCGCATTTATGGGAAAATCATGAGGTTTCCAGCTGCACTTGCTCAAAAGCCAGGCAGGTTCTCAGCAAATTGTGTGTCTGCACTAGGTTCCCAGAGAGAGAGAGAGGGAGGGTCCACTCCATCCATGGCCAGGCAGGGATATTTGGCAATGGCAATGGCCATGCCCACGAGCCGAGATGGGGGCGTGTCATTGGTGCATCCGTGATTTGGTACTGGAGCATTTCGGTTTTGGCATTTATGTGTGCCACTAAATCTTGCTCACTCACTCAAATGTGTTTCTGTGCTGGCCTGGTCGGTCTGGTCTGGTCTGGTCTGGCCTGGTATGGTCTGGTTTCTCGGTCCGTGCCGAAATTAGCTTAAAAACCGAGCTAAACTTCGAGGGCCCCATTCCCAATGGTACACGCATAAATTCACCCGCCAGCCCACAGCCACAGCCCCCCCAGTCCCCGGGCCAAAAAATCAAAATCGAGTGCAACGTTTTACCAACTCAATCACCGGAGTGAAGCCGAGCTGGGTGAGCGGTCCCCCTGGCTCTGGTAATTATTTTGTGACGCCAAATGGGAGGCCAACCGGCAGGACCTGCATCCTCGAACCCCCGGTGGCATTGCCAGGCCCAGTACTTTGACCGGGCAATCGAGTTTTTGGTGCAGCTGATGCCGCCACAGTCGGCTCGTAAATATGCACGCATGTCCAGGCCCATGTTCAGTGGGTGGCTGGGCGCCTTTCGGGGAGGCTTGACTGTTCGTCTGTTGGCCGTTCGCGGGACTGGGAACCGGGGGGGACCAACCGTACCGGGTGCAGCTATTTATGCGCTTTATGCATCGTGCGTGCCCTGCCCATTCGGGTGCCGTTGTGAAATCTGTGCGCCAGATAAATTCCAGGCCCAAAAGGTTCATGAAAATGCAATTTTATTTTCTAAAACACAGACGCACATTCCAACACATGCCGCCCACAGGATACCAGACATCAGGACGTCTCTTCCTGCCAGGGAGTTGGAATCCGATTGGATTGGGCCGGGCGGTCGGACGAGTGGTTGGGCTGACCAACGTCGCCGTTGTCCAATCGACTATGAAATGATGCGTTTTAGGCCAGGACGACTAATCGGGAAAGTTGGTTTGGTGTTTGGTACAGTGGACATCAAGCGAGATTCTTCACGGATGTTAGATGGAAAGATTGAACTCTTTTCACTCTCTAAATATAGTATCAGGATGTTATAATCACTTAGGCATGTTCATGAAGTTATTTACGTATAAAAGCTAGATAAGATTTACACATTTGAAATATATTTATACAGCAGACTTATGGTATAAGTTCCTATAGGAATAATAGCAGTATTTCGATGCCTTATATCAGCCTGTAAGAACTCTAGATACTTTTATATTGGACCTGGACCATCGTACCCCACGTTCTGTGGAGCCCGGAGAGTCACCAATGGCGTACATTGCACACGGGCAGTTTTTATGCTGGCTAGCACGCAACACGATTGACGATTGGAGCCATCCTGCGAGTCCCACCACACTCTCGGAATAGGCCAGGACTCGACTGGTCGGCGTTGCCAGTGTGTTGCAGGGCTCCTAAATATTGGCAATCAATGACAGTCACTTGTCCAGCGAAATTAGATTTACTCCACGGAAAATGTTACGGCTTTTTACGTAGCAAGCAGGAAGATTGGCCCAAGGGGAAAGGTAGGAGAAACAGAGGAGGAAGGGCAGGGCGATCCCCACATGGAGCAGCTGGAACAACTGCAGAGCGCTTCGCCCATAATTTCATCCTCGTCCTCAGTGCAGTTGCAATATTTGCGAATTGAATTCGATTGGCTTGCTCGATGGTCGCAGGATATCAAGGGAGAGAAAGCATGCTTTCTGCTTCGGGGAATTGAAATTGAATTTGAATTGAAGCCAACCAGCGAAAAACAAAGAAGACTCAGTTTAATTTTGCCAGCACAAAGTCCTTTGCCATGTTATGATTTCTGGCTGGCTTGGTAATTGCCTGAGAAAATTGTATAAATGCTTGGGAATATCTTATTAGGGGAGACCTCACCGCGGTCCATCCTTTGAAAACCTTCAAATTAAAAAATATATATTTGGATTTAACTAGACGTCGAATATTATACCTCCCACTGAGGAGGATTTTATCCGGAACATTAATGGAGAATAAATGCATAAAATTCCTAGTTTAATTTAGTTAGTTAAAAAAATAAAAATTAAATAAAATATGTTCCAATAAGTTAAGTTTATTGGAACATATTTTTAGTCATATTATTTAAGGGGAATATAATTACGGGCCTGATTTTTCAGTGGATTAAATTTGTCCTAAAATGTATCCTAAAATAGTAGCAATTATTTATTAAATGCAAGAAAGGTAGGCTTTTATTATCAGATAGTATATAGTTATATATATATAGTTATATACCCTTAAAAGCATAGCTCGAATGAGATGTTGATATCATATAGTAGCCATATGTACATCGCTCATTTTCCGTATAAAAGACATTCTGGGAAGCTTGGTAAACCTTCAGTATTTTATAATTAAATTAAAATGAATTAAAAGAAATGTATTTTTATTTAATTAAAATCTGTTGACTGCACGTATGCTTCACCCTTTCCTGTATTTTTTCAGCACTTTTAATGTCCCTATTAATTTTAATAAACTGAGCAAAGTGAGTCCCATCTTTCCGTCAAAAAAGCAAACAATTTGTGTTATTTTTGTTCCCCTGGTTTTAAGCCAACATTTTTTAATGGGTCGGTAACAGCGGCTAACTGGAGTCTGTCCAGGCCCCCCTGTTCCTGCCCCTCCCCGATTGTATCCCCATTTTATCAGCGAGTTCCAAAGGCCTGTGCCTCGGTGTGTGCGAGCACCATTTAAAATCACTTTGCGGCTTCGCCCTCGCCTCATGTTATGCATAAATAAGCGATATGTGAGGGGGGTGGAGGCTCGGCCCTGCGCACCCTTGCGGTGGCACCTTTGGCCTCTTCGGAGGGCGCACTGCGTCCACGTCATTTGCTTATCCTTTTGGGCCGACTCTCAGCGTTGATTGATGGCAACTTTCGGCGCTTGCCAAAGACTAAGTGGCCTGACGTTCTCCTGCCGGGATAACTTTATTGCTGCTGGCTGTTGCTGCGGCTTCTGCTGAGTTATGACGTGTTAATAATGGCGAATAAACACCCAAATTTTGGGCGTCACCTGGCTGAATTTAAATGACGGATGCGATGGCCGAAACCTAAAAGAGAAAATATACTGCCAGAGGCAGTGCTCCTGAAAAAATGGGTATTCTCATGTAGATGATGAAACGAACTAAACAAAAATCAAGTAGCCGAAGAGCCCAGAATTGACTAAGCAATGCCCAGTTAATTTAGCAACACAAATGACTAAATATATAATTAATGTTTACACTCAGAGAGATATATAAATTATCTATGAATTTTTTTAAAAGCGATTTACTAATTGAAAGTCATTTAGCTGTGATTTAACTATAATTTAATTTTATTCGGCCTTTACCAAGTATTTATATTTATGAAATTAACAATTTTAAATATTAAAAGGTTAGTCTAGCAACTTCACTATGGCCAAATCTAGATCTTCTTCAACCCACTGGATTTAATAAAAATGGTTAAGGAACATTTGTAATTTAATCATCTTAAACTAGCTAAATAAAGCATTTCAGAATTTTAAAATTAAAGCATTTCAGAATTTATTAAAATGAAGGATTAAATGGTGTTTATACAATTTTAATACAAATATTTTGTCTCAAGATTTTTCATTCAAAAATAATTAATTTTATTCAAGCTAAGTAACCAACATTTCATTCCATTAGAGTAAACTAGTCAAGACTTTATGTGTTACATCATTACAGATAGTTGCAAATAGTTTACACCCTAGATCTGACCTAATTTATTAATACAGATAATTACTTTGAGTCAAATGCAAACTTATGATGTGGTTTAATTACTTTTTATAAATTGTTTATGCGTTCTAGTCCTTGAAAGAATGTCCATAAACACTTTCGCAGGCCGTGGCAGCTTGGACCAAGTTGAATTCCACAAGATCGCATAGGAGGATTTTCAACTAGCCGGTCCACGCCCACAAGATCTTCCTCCTTTCCCGGGCCTGGGCCCATCGGTGAAGGTCATCGGTGCACCTCCCACCGATCGAAGATCCCAGTTAAAACTCTCGTCTCGTTGAAGACTATCAAAATATTTGAATCGTGGATTATTGCGCTGGGCTGCCGAAAAGTTGCGAAGATTTATGAACGCAATAATTACAAATTTGCTAATTGATTTATTGTCGAGTGCATAAACACCTTTCGCTTAATTTATGCCGCTGCCGTCTGAGCCGGGATGTGCTGCCCGCTCCCTTTGTATCGTTTGTATTTTCTTTAAATACCTGTTCGGAGTCGGAGTCGGAGTCAAAGAATTTATGCACTAGAGGAGCAACCTGTGAGCCAAAGCAATCAGGCCGAGCATCGAACATCGAGCATTGGGCGCGCTTTTCGGGATGGGATGATGTACGACGAATGCCCTGCCACACTCGCACACACACACACACTCACACACACAGCACGTATATGCCAGCAGACGTGTACGGATACTCAAACCGTTCATTATAAAGGAGTCAGGTCGTCAGGTGAGCTGGAAAAGAGAGGCCGACAACCGCAGGCAATCACAGGCAAGAGGCAACGCAAATTAATTATTAATCAACGGAATGAATCGATGCAGCTCCGGGAGGCGGGGAGGAGATCATTCCATGGAGGTGGAGTCTGCCCCAGCCCCTTGCCCCATGCCCCTTGCCTCGCGATCAGCGATCTGCGATCCTCGGGCCGGGAGAGTGATTTATGCTCGCGAGCTCCGCTCCCAAAGCTAACGAATCCCAGGCCCTGGCCCTGGCCCTGGCCCAAGCCCATGCCCAAAACCTCAAAACCAAGCTCAAACTCAAGCTCAAACTCAAATCCAAGCCAAACTGACGATGTTCCTGCCAAGATGGTCGATGCAGATGACGACGACGGCGACTGCGATGGAGATGCGACCAACACCGGGAACCAGGAGAAGGCGAAGGCGAAGGCCAAGTCGGAGGCCTCATGCAATGCAATCAAGCCCTGCCAACACTCAACGGAGGAGCCCATACATATTCCAGCAGGGTCAATCACTCTCAGAAAAGTGAGAAGAAACTGAGCTTCACGCTTTATATGACCTACAGAAAACAGGGTAAAAACTAGGACTAGTTTGTCAGTCGTGTCCAAATGAAAGAAGCAATGTCCCTTTAAGCTTTTCTTTTTACACATTTCCAAACATTTAAAACAATAGAAAAATGTGTAATTTTGCATTTTTAAATTTACACAATATAGAAGTATGTATAAAGAAAATGGCAGTACATATGTTTGAATATGGTAATATGTCAAGTCATACTTTAAAGCCAGTGGAATGCCCAGGCAATGCATAGACATGTTAGACTGGAATTTGTGTGAGTTAGAAACAGAACAAAGTGGCTAGATAAGTATGAGAAAAAAGGTAATATCTGTAACTGTCTTACTCTTAGAAAGGCTAGATTAAGCCACAAAATTACAATTGCTTGCATTGTGTGTATACTGTGCGTGTGTTGTGGGCAGCACTGTTTTTAACTGAACAAATGAAATCGTATAGAAACAGACCTACCGAATGTAGAAATAAGTAGAAAAGCTATAGTGTGACCGACTGAGAGATACCAGGCAATCAACGCATTGTGGGTGAAATTCACATACACATGGACATGGCGTTTTTACTTTGTCTAAATAAGCTCAAATTTATGCGAAACTTAAGTTAAACAGGAATGAAGGCAGAATGAAATGTTAACAAATGTAGAAAAATATTGCTAGGAACATATTAAACTCAAATGTAGATGTTGCAGCAGCATACAAGCTGTTTTCTTAATAACTCCTAAGTTGATCATCCGATTTTCAAATTATATAAAAACTGTTTTAAAATTCTATGAGCCCTTTCCTAAATTAATCTAATTGTTATATAAATTTGTTATATTGTTATTGAAAATAGTTTAAATGATTTTAAAAACTGTAACTTTACAATAACAACCATATTTCCACATGCATGATTGTTGGATTCTCATCTTTCCTGCATCAGATTGAAGCTTATGTATCCACATATGCTATCCAGCCTTGAAACTAAGAGGTTAGATTGCGTAGGAACCGACTCATAGTTTGATTTTCATAAAGAATATACACTTTACGGGTTATACCTCCTGATCATAATGAATATTTATATATATATATATAATTCAGGAAGAGTATTCAGAAGTCTTAAATCTATTGTGGAAGCCCCGAGTGGACTAAGTTGGAGGGCTCCAGGGAGATGCTCCCTTCGGAGCACTTTTGGGTTCCACCCATATCAGTCAGCCCCCAAGTACGTCAGTCAGTCAGCGAATGCGAGCGAGCCGTTGTGTTGTCCGTCTGTCCGTAAGTCCGCGATTCTGGCCAGGAGGTGGTCCGGCGTCCGTCTGGCTGTCCACATGCACATGCAATGGCCCTGGCCTCGCCTCCTCCTTGGACTCTCGGTGCTCCCCGGGACTGGATCGGCATGCGATACCCGAGCGCGAGCCCGAGCATTGGAGAGGAGGAGCGGGGTCTGGAGACGAGAGGGCTTCGAGTGCAGACACCGGGCGAATCAAAAATGCCAGAATTGAAATCGCATTTTAAATCATCTCCCAGTGGTGCCGCTCCCTCCTGCGCTCCCTCGTCCTCATGATTCACAGTCACAATCGCCTCAAATCTCGAATAACAAATCGCATAATTACGGGGCAGCGACCGTCCACTGGCTGCCTCTCTCTCTCGCTCACCCGTTCTTCCGGCGAGCGGATGGGTCTATCTCGCTCTAGTCTTCTGCCTGGAAGCGCAAAGAAGAAGGAGCAGAAGACTCGAGATGGCAGATATGAAATATTTTAGCTAAATGGCAGCCAACGAAATAAAAATGTGGGATTGAAGCGTATAAATCAGCGCGCGAGCTGTCCCTGTCTCCGTCTCTGTCTCTCCTTCTCTTTCTCCCTGGCTCCTTGGAGCCTTCATTAATATGTAGATGTGTGTGTATGTATGTGAAGCATAAAATCAACCTGAGGCGATAAATTGAAACGATTTTTGCACTGAACACGCAATTAGTTCTCCACTAGTGCCTGTCTCTCCCATCCGTCTCTGGACCACTTCCCCCAAGTCCACCTCCAGAGATTGAAAGAAGAATCTGAAATAAAAATGATCCCAATGACATCTGAGAAATTGTTTTGATTCTGCGGTGCAAAATGAGAGGTTCTGGCTCGGCTCCTGCCCCTGCCCCTTCCTTTCGCTCACTCCAGCCGATGGCTAATAACACAGGAAACGCTTAGAACCTTATCGAGATTATGAGAGTGCCAAAGTTGATTAAAATTATGTCGAATTAATATTCTGATAATTACACAGCTGCGTTGACATAGCCTTAGCGCATGGTGAACACGCTGTTTAAATTAATAAAGTTGTAAAATAACGAGGTTAACAGATTTAATACACTTATTTTTTAGCAGATGACTGATTTACATATGTATAAAAAAGTGTAAGGTTTTTGTATAACAATCTTTTGTTAGGTGTCCGAAGTTCTATGAAAATCAACAGAATCATGCTGCCTAGTTGAAGACATTGGCTAATCAACTTTAATAAAGCTTTGAGGGCACGGAATCGTATTTCCTTTTAAACTAAGTAGTAATAATTGTCAATAATAATATTACCATAATATTAACCGTGAACTGAACAATACACACGATACCATGATACTACCTACAATAGAAAGAAGACTATCTTTAAAGTTTCATTCACATAGCTAAAAACTGAGACACAAGTTTGCCAAATAAAGAACAAAGAGACGTACAGACGGACAGGCGGACATGGGTAGATCGACTCGTCTAGTGATGCTGATAAAGATTTATGGGGTAAATTTATAATACCCTGCAAGGGTATAGCAAATGGGAGTATAATTGGAAGGCAAACACTGAAGATACTAGTAAATAAAGCTAGAGTTAGGCTCTAAAACGCTAGCTCAAGTGGCGAATTTTGCCACGGACACTTTTCTAACTTGTCTTTATTTTCTAATTTCGCTTTACAAAGCGGACAAAAATACTTTAAAATTTTTTAGAAACATATTGACAATTCTTTAATGTCGTACGAGACAGTCGCTCTTGATTAGTACTATAATTGGTGGAGAGGATGATTTGGGAAATTCTTATTTTTCAAGATATTTACAAAAATCCAAATCTGCATTCGCAAGCGATTCAGACAAAAATTACGACGACCAGTTCAAACACTGCTTTTAGCCATACTTGAGCGGGTATTTCGTTGAAGTTAATTTTTATTGTTATTTCAACATAAATACTTATATATTAATAGTACAGTATAATATATATAATAATATAGAACAGTATAATTTGCTTAGCTGCCTAAATACTTGGCTGCTTTCTGAAGATATCGTTTATTGAATGAAAATAATTACGTTTGGTGCATCCAACAGAACCTTATATTTGCACTTTCGAAAGATTTCCTATGAAAATCATTTAAGTTAGCGTTGCCAGTATATTATTTATAAAAATGCCCATTAATATATACTTAAATATTTTTTTAACAATGTAAATGTTGATATTAAATCTGATTTAAATATTACATTAGTTGCTTAAATTCAGGCAAAATATGTGTAGTGTATTTAAAATGTATGTAGAGTCTCTTAATATAATGTACATGCGATAATGTACAAAAATATTTAATACAGTTGCATTTTAAGAGGCAGCTAAGTAAATTATTCTGTACAAATTAAAATTATATTTTAATAGTTTGGCTACGATTGACATACATTTAAACAACAATTAAATAAAATAAACTAACTAATAATAAAAAATGAAAAACTGGTTATAAAATAATATAATATTGGACAAAAATAAAAAATAAGACATAACATATATTTTATGGATGACAATTTGTGACTTTTAAATATGTAAAGAAAACAATATATTCCATACATTACTGTTTTGTACCTAGTATGTACATATGTCAAAAAATAATTGACATCAGGAAAGCCATGACGTTTCATAATATA
Source organism: Drosophila pectinifera (assembly GCA_008042775.1). NCBI lineage: Eukaryota > Metazoa > Arthropoda > Insecta > Diptera > Drosophilidae > Drosophila > Drosophila pectinifera. Next base: position 213,522 of record VNKC01000448.1, read on the forward strand.
AAGAAGATTTGTTAGTAGATATTATTCTATATTATACTATATTATTAATTTAAAAATAATAATTTTTATATATATAATTACAAAGGTATTCATAATTTATGTACAAATTAAAATTGGCTGTTAAGGATCTTTACCTTAGTTTTGAATTTGTATCAAATTATATTCTTTGTACTCAAATCTCTCTCTCTCGAACTCCCCTTCCCCCATCAGAACTCATTCGAACTCTAGAGCACTCAGCCTTTCGAACATTGCAATTTACTCAAATTCTCTCTCACCAAGGGACGCTCTCTCTCTCTCTCTTTCGCGCAACATCGAAATTCGAACTTGCCTGAGAAGTTAGTCCACAACGTATGGTTGCTAGTGAAAAGTGCGCTGTGAATAAAAGTAAGGGTTTCTTGTTTAAATCCAACGCAGGAAAATATAAAACCGAGATTGTTTATAAGCTATTATTTATACAAGACGTCTACTTAATTGTAAACTGCGGAAAAACTGCAAATTGCTTCAGGTATTTATTGCATTTTATTTCAGTCTGTTAGCGTCCCGCAGAAAATCAGCTGTTTACTTGTGGCCGCAGCCAGTGGCGTTGGCATGTTTGTAGCAAAGGGGTTTGTTGTAAAATTTTATTCGAAGCTTGTCTGAATTTTATTTCAACAAAACAGAACGCCGAAATTTACTTTTATTCAGTTTGTACTAGATCAATAACGTCTTCTGTAAGTTGGCTACAATTTATAGATTAAGCCGCATTCCCTCCATACGCCACTGAATATAGCGTGCTTTCGAAATTGTGAGCGACTGAGAGAGCAAGCAAGCAAGAGAGCAACGCCAGAGGTTCTAAGAGCGTTTGAGTGAGGTCGAAACTCGAGTTAGTTCGAAACACGTATATATGTATGAATGTGTACATGTGATGAACTGCAGAAACGATGACCGTTACAGATTTGAAGTTTTAAAAAGAATTTGGTATTTAAAATGGATATGGAATGAAATTTTAATATGATCCTAAGGGTCTTTTAAAGCTTGGCAGAATTTACTTAAACTCATGATATTAATTGTTATGTTTCTAGCATGTTATTAACATGTGTAATTAAATTTGCGTAATTTAATTTAAAAAAATTGGTGAAAAATCATAAGAAAACGTGATTAAATATATTACTCGTATCTTACAAGTCGAAACGTCAACTTACTCATGTTTCTTTACATATTATAAGAAAAATATTATATTTTCTTCACATATTATGAGTTTATTGAAGATATAGTGATAAAGTAATGAAACTTTAAACATATCTTTCTACTGCAATACAATTTTTTTTTTGTTTTTCAACATTTGAAACAACAGTTTTTTATTACTTTATAGTCTTACTTTGAATTTTTGCCTAAAGCACTAAATTACAATCAGGAAATAATATAAATAATAAAGGATACCTTTTATTAAATTGTATGATTATTATGTCCTAAACTATCTATATATACATATATAAAGATGTCCATCAATGTACTGTAAGTTTTGATCAACAATGTAGTGCGTTCCTTTTTTAATTTTAAAATCAAATACCTGGTATCTGCAAAAATCGTCTTTTGATTAGCAATAAATGCCTAGTCCCCATTCCAAATCCTAATCCCCATTTAAATCTATTACTCAAGAATTATAATTAAGCTTTAAAAGCTAACAAATATCTTGTTTATATTATCCTGTACATCCATTTTTTTTACGTTTTTAAGATGGTCTAAAATTTGTATGAACTATGTTTATCTCTCGGTGTAAACCATACGAATAGATTACAAGTGCTCCGATTAGTTTAAAAATTTGAATGCAATACAAATCGATGATCCGTATCTAACTATTTAACTTAGTTTATTGTTCTGTAGCTTTACACAGTTTTACACACAAAAAACAGCTTAAAAAAATATAGTAATAAAAAATAAGCAGCAATAAAGGAGAAAATTTCTTTATGTTATTTTTATTATCACGATTTATGTATGAATTATTTACGTAATTACAGAAACCAAAAATAAAACGATTTTTAAGGATTAATTATAAAAGCGGAAGTTGTACATATTTTAAATTTTATCAATATAGGATGCCATTTTCTTATTGAACTCGGTTTAGAACTCAATGCTTCAAAGGTAGATTCTTTTCTCTATGCCTTTAAAAAAGACTAAGGCCTTTATAACTAATATATACATTTATTTGTATTTATATTTAATATATATTACCACACACATTTATAGGGAAGAAACTTTTTTAATATGGGACATTTGCAATCTGATGAAAAAATATTCCTAGAATGTAGACACTAGAACACTACGTTCGAAATGTATAAGTCCACAAGTAAAGTACGTAACATATATGTGTGTACGATTTCTCCTCTGTTCATGTCGGGGCGGAGCAACGAATCTCCAACCGTCAGCGCAAGACGCAGATAAAAACCAAACCAACCCGATAGAGAACAAATACATTTTCCTGTCTCGCTCACTCCACGCTATCCATCCGCCTGTCAATCAATCACCTGTCATGATGGCCACGCTCACCATCCCTCGAGTGCCCAGACCTCGTGCCACTGTATGCGTACACATTCCCTGAAATTTAAAATGAAACTTCGAAAATCTGGACACCATGATGCCAAGTCTGATGTTCCAGGTCACTTATAACCTAAGGTATCAATTAGGGAGGATTGAAAACTTAAAAATGATGACTATTGAACCACTTTAAGAATATATATGTGTTTCCTAATATACTTTTATTTTCTTACGAATCAAAAAAGTTAAGTTTTCAACAGTTTTTCAAATATTAAGGACTATATTTTTCCAAAACTGTAAGGACTTAAGATTGTCTGTTGGCAATTAGAACCTGCTTTGGGATCCTGTTTTACCGCCCTGGAAAGTAGTTACTTAACTATTTATTATCACTGAAGTACTTTAAATTAAAAATTAATGAAGTAAAATCAAAGTTAAAGTTTTAATAGTTTTTTATTTTTTGTATATTAACCTTCCTTCATCGTAGTTCCAAAGTTCCTTACACTTTACGAGATTTCATGTCTATCAGTTTAATTGGCAATTACAAAGCTTTTCAAAGTTCCTCAGATTAAGGATTTCAAACGAATAAATATTCAGACGACTTAGATGGTGATGCTGTTCAAGAATATATATACTTTACGGGATCGGAAACACTTTCTTCTCATTGTTACACACATTTTCACAAATGGGCCACAAACCCTTAGACTTGGAGTACGGAGTGTAATTAGGATTAGGACTATGAAGAAAAGGCCAGCAAATGATTTCAAACAGGGGTGGTGAAGGGGTGAGTTTGGGAGTAAGGGTGAATAGATGAAAGCTCCACACGAAGGGCCATTAAAAAATATTTAAACTGCCAGCTGGTTGAGCTGACTGACTGGACTGGAGCAGTAAAAATGGGGCGGCTGAGGAAAAGTGTATGTATACTTTCTTCGGCCCGACTTGACGGGGAGCCCTGGCTCTTTTGTTTTCCACCGTCGCGCGCCGTGCTGCCTTTGTTTTCCGTTCCTTCCTCCCACATTTTTCCGGACCTCCGGTAGGAAAATCAGTTTGAGTTGTGTGATTGTGTACGTGAGCATAACGGCCACGATGGCCAAGGCATTGGCCAGGCCGGGCCAAGTCGGGGCAGTTCAAGCCAATGGCCACCCCCTGTCAGAATTGATTGATTGAATTGCCACTTTATGAAATTTGTGAGTCTTCGGAGATGTGCGTGGAAATTCGTGTTCTCGTCTCCGTTCTTCCCTTCCTTTCCCTTGGGGTGGCTTTCGCAGTGGGTGGTTGGCGGGGGTCCTGTGCGGCCCGTGCTGGCGAGGGTTGCTCCTGCTGATTTGTGTTTGTGTGCGCTTTGGCTAACAATTTGCAGCATAAAATACATAAAATTATGTGTTGCGCTGAGGCGGCCATTAAACTTGATAGATTTATGAAAAACAGCAGCCGAAGCGGTATCCAAAAGCGTAGACGAGCGTGCCTGGGGGTTGAACTCTGGGGGCCCCAACCCCCGTAAAGATACAGCTGATTAAAATTGCAAAATTGTCCAAATGAGATTTGGCGGCCAGACAATTCGGGTAAATGTCAGCGAGTTCCTTGAAGTGCCAGAGGTAGTCTTCGGGGAGAGGAGTATATAGTATATAGGTATATATAATATGGAATCCTTGAAAATAAAGTAATTAAAATTCAATATTTCAAATAAATATGTTGCTTCTTATAGAAAATATTAAATCTGAAGAGCAGACTTCTCCGTCATTGTTTGCCTTCCATTTCCAAAGCAATCTCAAGATGAAATCAATGCCATTTAATCTCACTCTTTAGACCCCTAGTCATCCTCCGCCAAAAGGCCTAATGAAAAAGCATCCAATTTGAATGCAAAATAGAACGGAATAGAAGGCTTATTAGAATAGATTGAACAAATTAAGGCCCTGGCAAGGTAAATGAGCCCAGTCTAGATTCCAGTTAAGTGTGCCGCCCTTTTTAGCTGGCAATTACAAAATGATTGAATGGTAATTTCAGCGAGAAATTCTGGCTTCTGCCCTTTGTATTTGGGGTCTTCTGGGCTGTACGGGTGCGTGGCATAAATTCCCATTATTTATGGGGGGCTGTAACTGTTTGTGATATTTTATTTCGCGCAAGGATAGCGAAGGATAATTTGCGCACCCAAAACAAACAGCAGAAGCACGAAAAAAAAAAATCACCGAACTTAACAAAGAAAAAGCGTCCTGAATGTTTGGAATTAATTGCCCAAGCTCCTCCAATCACAAACAGAAGAAGGAGCCAAGAGAAAGGGAGGAAAAAAATGTTTTAATTAATAAAATTGAATGTGTGCGAAAATTGAAAGGATTTTTCCTGCCCCTTCTTGGTGACGCCGTTGTTGCCCTCGTTGTTGTTGTCGTTGTCGCATTCATCTTCGACGCTCACTCGCAGGCTCCTCTCATTGGACTCATTTTGTATGCAAATGATTTATACCAGAAAGTGTCCCGGCCGAGGAGCCGGGGCCAAACACTGGATTAGAGAGTGCCAGCGCTGGCTCATTTTATTTCCCACCCGCCTAAACTTTTCCACCCGTCGAAAATGGACAGGGCCGGGAAAGTTTTTTCCCCAACTCTAGGAGGGGTCGCCTACAATTTCTCAATTGCTTGAGGGGTATCTCTGCTGGCTGGTGGGAGGGGTTTTTTTTTAAATATTTACTTAACATCCTATTATCCCCTTGCGGACGTGGACGGGGACTAGCAGCGAACCACGACGCAGGCTTGTATCAACATAAACAACGAAGGAAGGACATCGCTGGAGGCCGCACTTTAAAGCACCCTTGCAGGGACAATGCGCCTTAGGAACTTCCTAACTAGATATATATTGGTTGGATTTTAGATAAAACACATAAAAATGCATTTAAATTATTATTATTATCAAAAGAAAGTAAATATATAATTAATAAGACTTAATATAAAAATCGTCTTAACTCAAATGTTGTGAAAATATAGGATAACTGATCAAAAGGTCAAGAATATTTTTGACTGCATAACATACCTCCTCTTTAAGGCATAATAACCATCTGCGAGGGTATGGAAACGATAAACTTTCCCCACACACACAAGCAGACAGCCAAGCGAGAAAAATGCAAAAAGGACGAAGGACACGTCTTGTCTGTCACACCAAAATGTCACCGCGGGGTGAATTACTGGCAAACCAACAGAGAAAAATGCTGAACAACAAAAATATTTGTTTGCTTCGAAAGTAAGTTGAGAGTGGATATACCCTTATTTGCGAAAGCACATAAAATATTTTAAAAAGGAAATCCAAGGATTTCTCTCAAAAATAATATTCTGGAAAAGATCTGCAGTAAAATATATTCAAGTGAATTATATATCAGAAAAAAGTCAGCAAAAAATTGAATCAAAATTTCATACTTTGGAGGTTATGCTTTCATCCCCAATCCCAATACCCTTTACTTTCAGTGTATCAAGGGTCGCGGTCAGTGAGAAAAAGAGAACAGAACGGAAATTCCCCTAAAACAAGGCGCTTCTCTATGTTTTTATGCGAGCAGGACAACACGAGATCGGGACACGCGCCCCACAAACACAAACAAAGCGGCACAAATCCAACGGCTCTGCGACAGACAGAGACCGAGCTAGAGCTGCCTGGAAGGAGGGGTGGAAATGTGCCAAGCGTGTGAGTGATTTATGGCGCTGCGAGTGACGAGGACGAACCAGAATTCTTCAGGATAATGCCGACATAACGAGATTGTTTTATGTACACATTTTCTCCTTGTTTGCGCCGTCGTTTCGTTGTCGTTTGTTGGCTCTCGGATCCGGATTTCCAAGGGCGTTGAGGTAAGGGGGGCTTGTAGGTGGAGTCGGATCCGTTATATGTACACATAATGACACTTTTCGCTGACTATTCCTGTTCGGTTGTTGTTGGTGTTGCGCACTGGAAATGGGGGCGAGATAATGTGTCTGTGTCTGTATGTGAATACAGTCTGCGCTGGTGTGTGCGCCTTATCTGTGTACATAACCTCGCTGCGTCTGTGTGCGCACTTATACCCAGAGGACCTTCAATCACATCCGTAATCCTCGTTCAGCGCGTTAATGAGCTCCACATTAATTTGTCACCCACAAGGGCTCACCTGATATTTTGTTTATGCCCCCGAAACTGACAATCGAATGAAGGTCCTCGAGAGCTGGAAACGTACCTGGGATATCAGTTTATCTCATTAAGGGATTTTCCTTGAGATGGAATTTTTGATTTATAGCTTTAAGAATAATTCGAATGTTAAGCGCTATATATAATAGTAAATCTTAAAGTAAGAAAAGTCTTAAGATTTAAAATTTTTCAACTCTTAGTGATTGGTGTATAATGTATGTTCATTTAAATAATTACAAAACAATTAGAAAAGCTAAAGCCGAGTGTGAAATACCCGGCAACCAAAGCCTTGTGGGTGAAATAAATACATATATACATAGGCATGGCTTCTTCACTTTGTTAAACAGGGCGGAAGACAGATGGAAATGTTGACAAATGAAGAAAACTGTTGATAGGAACATGGTAAACAACACTCAAATAAGACAAAATGTTGCTAGGAACATGTTAAGCAACATGTTGGTGCTGCCAACTCAAATGTAGATGTTGCAGAAACTCAGCATACAATGAAACAGTTCTTTTAATAACTTCTTTGTTTATCACCCGATTTCACACAAAGAGCACGTCCGCACAAATGTATTTATTTTATATCCACTTACTTTAAGCCGATAAACCACAGCTATAGCTTAGTTATACCATTTTCATGGCTTTCAAAGGCGGATGTGGGCGTAGCCAAATTCCAAAATAATCTTGATCTGTGTTCAACAGATAAAAATGTGTCACAAAATTGGGTAGTTATGTCTGAGTTCTGTTGTTTAACACAGACGGACATACGGATAGGCGTTATTTGTTATTTTGTAATTTGGTATGTTTAATTAATTTATAACAAATATGATAAGTTTAAGTAACCACTCGCTTTTATGCCTTGCTAAGTCTAATGCAATTCATCTTACTTATTTATGGTTTTTATATATATAAATATATTATATATAACTATAAAGAGATATTAGAAAAAAACATAAGCTTATGTTGAACTATGGAAACAAACTAAACCGACTAATAATAAATAATATACTTAACCCAGCTTGCCCTGTCAACCCATAACAATTATTAAAACAGAAATTAAGCAAAACCGAACACAACATTAATAAATATAAATGGTTAAGTGTACAATTTACGACTTTGTTCAGTTTGTTGGCTCAATTATGCGAATGGTAACAAGCCAGAGATGCATGATTCATTCCATTCATGCTCTTTGTGGTCTGTGTCCCTTTTGTCCTATGTGATATATTCTTCATAATTTCTAATTTCCGGCTAAAAATAATTCTAAACATTAAGTAGAAATTATTTGAAAAACTTTTTCGGTCCGGCGTCTTGTTGTTGTAAATTTACAACTATACTGAGCAGCCGAGCCAAAGGGAGCAGCCAAGGCGGGCAAGGAATCCCCTACCAACCACCCCCACGACCGTCGATACAAACAAATTCTCATTAAAGGCGAGGCGAAGGCTGTAGTTGAAACCGAGCTGAGAACTGAGCTAACCCAAAAATGGTACACGGTGCGAAAACAGTGGTATTTGTATTGACATTTGTGTGAGTTAGAAATATAACGGTAGATTCGGAGGGGCCGACAATTAAATATAAAACAACACACAGTTAGCATTCAACTTTAATTAAGCATTGTGACAAAGACTTTTTGCACATAAATCTTAATGAAGGAAAATCTTATTAAATTTAAATGTTAAACTCCCTTTCACAAACCTTAATTACAGTAATATTTAGGATATAATGTGAAAAGTGAAGGAATTGTATGGGATATTTTTCACCATGTAGCCATACCGAAATTTTAAGCATGTAAATGAGTCGAGCTTGGGTTATCAGAGGAAAAATGGGAGAGGGTGGGAGGGATGGTTGTTAGCCAGGGGGTGGTGTACAAAATATGATTTTGACAGAAAACAACAAAACAAAATCCATAATTCAGGATAAAACATAATTCCACACAGCACAGAGCGATAGAAGTGCGAGCAGCGCGGAAGAGAGAATGAGAGAATAAGAGTGAGAGCGAGAAACATCCCACACAGATGCACAAGGAAGCAGAACGGTCTGGCTGGAAAGCGCCGAAAAAAACAACATTATGAATTACGGTAAAATGGCGGGAAAAGGCAAATGAGCAACGAAAAGGGGCGGCGGGAGCAGTATCAGTAGGGTGAGTGAGAAGCAGTTACAGTTATTTATTAAATCCCTTTACGCATTTTCATAACAAATTCACAAAATATTTCAAATGCGATGGCGACGTTGGTCGGGTGGTTCTTCTTTTTTTTTTTGTTGTAGGGTTCCTTTCTTTTTTGTAGCCGTGTCTGCCCTGCATCGGGTGATTCATGTCACTGCCTGGGTGTTTGTGTCATTAAACTTTTATGCAAGATAGCAAACACACAACAGCAGCTGAATTTTATACAGTAAACAGCGAACAGCACTCATCATAACCAGGACAAACGAGCGTAAATTTAATCCCTTTTGGCACAAAGAAATCATATTTTTTCTCGCCCTCAGCGAAAAGCAAGAAGGAGCATTATAGTCGGGACTGCCGACCAAAAAGTACCCATTCCTCCAATCATTGCCTACTTTCGGGAGACACTTTTTTCACATAAGAGAAGAAAAGTATTCTAATGATATTGATACTGATACTGATACTTCCATGAATAGAAATATATACATATACAGGCATGTACGCAGATAAAGCTAGTCGTTTCGGTCAAACAAATTTTAAGGCTGCAGTAGAATCAATCGGACCTAATTAGTTATGTGTTTTTTTTTTACCTTGTGCCATTTTCCAACTAAACCCAAATTAGTCTGATTGCAGGGTATTGCGAGACGAAATGCGCAGAAGGTGGAGGGAAAATGAAAATGGCAGCACGAAAAATAATTCTAATCTCCTCATGAATATTCCTTTTGCATTTTCATTTTGCAAAGAGCGCTTGGTAAGAGCGTAAACCGTCAACAAAAGGACAACACCATAGTATAGTTTGGGGTTTTGGGGCTGATGCGTAAGCTGAAGAAATACGACGGCGCCCGATGGGCGTGCTGGGGAGAAGGTGAGGGGAAATCAGGGAAAGCAGTTGGCCAAATGTACAATGGAAAAAGTATATATAGCCAGGCCGCCGTTTGTTATTTTATTTTATTCGAGCTATCGCTACAGCGACACTGCACTTAAAAAAGAAATTATACTTTACAGTTGCCTTTGCCTGGATTTATAAATACTACGCAAAGATCTTGCCCAAAGCCAAGCAAGTACATTAGAATTGCACTAGAATTCCCAACTACGTATTCAGCTGCAAAAGGCTTCTAACCATGTTAAGTGTTGTGATCGGTCGATCAGCAAAGTAGTGGGCGTGTTTGGCATATAGTAGAGTTTTGACCTCTCGAGTCAGTCAGAAGCTTTTCTAAAGAATAAAAGTTTTCTAAAATATTTAATTAGGAACTAAGCATCTTCTAATTAGCATCTTGCACTAAGCATCACCATCTGAATATTTCAAATATACTCTTTATTATAAAAAATTATCTGTAGTATTTTTATGTTAAACACAAGAGATCATTTCATCATCATTTCGCTAAAGTCACCTCTCCCCTCGACAAGTAACGAGTCTAAAAATTAAATTGATTGTGAAGGCCACCAGTATTCCCCTCAGTGTGGCGGATTTTATCGCCCTTTTCTCTATTCGACTCCCTTATACATTCCATTCCGTTCCCGGGTCCGGCATTTCACTGATGGGCAGTCGTCGTTCAAGTGCCGCAGTTGCCAGCCTCGTCGTCATCCTCGCTTTGGGTCTGCCATGGCCGCCATCGAAATTATAAACTTGGCTGCTAAAGAAGGTTAAGTGATAAATTAACGCCACTGCCCCCGTGCCTCACCAGGCCCGTCCCTCTGCAGCCTGGCTAGGATTGGAACTCTAAACGCGGATGGGAATGCTTTATGCACGAGTGGACCTTTTAGTTTATTGTTATTTCAAAAGGAGCCCGGCTAAAAAGGAGCTCAGCTTGAATCGAATAATTACGAAAAGTGGCCCAGAAATTAACCAAGGCCGGGGGAGAGTAGGTTGTCCTTAGTAATGGCTGTACCTACTGTACCCGAGCTGTCCTAGGACCTTATTATACGCCATAATAGTACAGAATTAATTGGTCAAATTTTAAGCAACCAACCAGAAAAATATTTAAAATATTATATATACTTTTCTTATTTTGTTCTAACTATGAACAAGTTTGTTGACAATATGTTAGTAAAATGTTGTGAGTTTCCAAAAATAAATTGTGACTGGCAATTAAGTTTTAAGGTCTTCACTCAAATTCTCAGCAAACTTAGATTTTCTGGCTAAAATATGTAAGGCCTTCGACCAAACATTTTAGGCCCAATTTTTAATTTAAAGGGCTACACATTCGTGTTCCCGTTTTGATGTTCACTTCGAGCCCCCAAATTGCCGAAAACTGACACGAAAAAGTGTAAAATGTGCGAGGTAAATCTGCGCTGCCTTTTCCTTTCTGGCCTGGTGTTCTTCTCCTCAGTGTACTACTACATGGATGTGTTTGTCGACATCATGATCTTCGAGGAGCAGCACCTGGGGGAGAGATACTTCGTGAATACCGAAGGCTGTCGAATGCTGACCTTGACTTCCGATGAACACGACGCGAGGTTCCTGTGGCGCGGCCTGCAGAGAGACTTCTGTGGCAGCAACCTGAATCTCACGTCCTTCAGCAGGGGTGGCCACAACTACCTGAGGACGCAGACGGTCCCGGAATTGCTGGACGCCAAGTTTTGGAATGAGAGCCTGCGGAACTTCAAGTGCAAGTACCATGCCGTGGAGCGGCACACCGACTACGATAATCGGTTCCTGTACAGCCGGGAGTTCTGGCTGATGGAGGACTATAATATTACAATTGAGCCCAAAGCGGATATCATACGGGCCGAGTGCCTTATCAACGGCACCAGTATCTATAATGGAGTTCACTTCTATGTCAAGCCGCCAGATGAACGGATACGCAGCCATCAGGGCCTGCCACCTCTGAGGTCGGCCTCCGATCCGGGGAGCCTGTCTGTGCTGATTGTGGGTCTGGACTCCACCTCTCAGCTGCACTTTCCACGGAGCTTGGCCCTGACTGCCAACTTTCTGCTCTCTTTGCCACACGTCGAGCTGAAGGGCTTCAATCGCCTGGGAGACGACACCTTCGACAGCCTGATGCCTCTCTTGAGCGGATTGAGTGGTGCCGAGATGGCGAACTGCTCCTCAAGACTTCAGAGGCTGGACACCTGTCCTTTTATATGGAAGGTTTTCCGGAAAGCCGGCTACGAAACAGCTCTGGGTGAGGACAACATAGACAAGACAGTGTTTCCGGAGCAGGGATTTGAGGAGCCGCCCACGGACCATTATCTGCGGCCGGCGCTGATTGAGATGTGGCTAAAAACGAGGCAGGACCGACACCACGGCACTCACTGCAACGAAAAGGACAACTACGCCATGGTCCTCAGGCAGTTCTTCTACAAAATAATTCCCCACCACCAGAGGCATCGGTTCTTCACCTTCCTGTGGTGGACGCAGGGCATCGATCACCTGTTTAACTATGGCCGGAAATTGGACCTCAAGCTGGTGAACATGTTTCAGCGAGCGGCCCGTAGCGGCCTTCTGAAAAACACGCTCCTGCTGGTGGTGTCCAATCACGGGTTAAACAAGGATCGGTTCTACAGCACAGTGCAGGGCAAGCTGGAGGAGAATATGCCGCTGGCCATACTCTGTTATCCCAAGTGGCTGGAGGAGCGTTTTCCCCGCGCCATGGCCAACCTAAAGGTGAATAACCACCGCCTGGTCACGGCATACGATCTTCATGCCACCCTCCTGGACCTACCCGACTTGAAGTCTCTCGAGGACCAGAAAGTCGATCAGCGCAGTGCTGATCTTGTGGCCCAGGGAAAGGATCTCCCGCGGGGAATAAGCCTGTTCCTGCCAGTGCCGGACTTCAGGGACTGCACCGTAGCCCAGATACCCACGAAGTATTGTCTGTGTCAGAAGCATGTGAATGTGTCCACCACCGATGAGTACGTTCTGCGGGCTGGTCGCCTGATTGTCAGAAATATCAACAAAGCCCTATATATGCATATACCGCCTTGTCACAAGCTGTCCCTGAAACTGGTGTTGGCCGTCGAAAAGTGGCGGCGGCCGGCGGATGAGAACCAGTCAGAGCTCTTGGTCAGACTGCTGGCCACTCCTGGTGGGGGTCAGTTCGAGGGAGTCGTGAGGTACACGGGCTACAAACTAGCCCTAAACGGGCCCATAAGTCGCTTAAATGACTACGGAAATGACTCCTACTGCATAGACAATTACCTGATTAATATGTACTGCTTTTGTCCCTAAATATAGGTACCCGGAATATATATTTATATTATATATTATATTTGTCTGCTGCTGCTGTCAATCTGACATAAATCACACGTCAGATGCAGGACCACACGCCTTGAATGCTTTAGAGGGTGGGGTCCATAAATCAGTCAGGGAAACGCATTATAAAGAAACTATAAATACTGCGTGATTGACGCCGCTTAAACATAAAAGTGGAATTAAAAAGACGTAAACATTCGCCGCATTTATGGAGAGTCAGCAGCGCAAACACACAAACACACAACCGCCCTCGTGGGCTGGCGAGGTCCTGCTTTAAATGTCATACACACTTTATCTGGGGAGCGGGGTGTGACTGCCATCATAAAAAGCATAATTACGGGCATTTGTGCTAATGTGATTTTCTGGCCGCAGGCGTTGGCGCTGGCACAACATTTCTTATCATGGCGGCAGGATGTGATGTGAGCGGGGAAGTGGCAGCCGGGGCAAGGAATAATGCAGGCCGGAGTTAGACTCCTAGGCAGGCGCAGGCTGAGCTCGCGCATAAATCACTCATGATGAGGCGTAATTAATGCGACTATATGGCGACCTAAATTTTCTATAAATCATCAGATTAAACCCAACGCCAAGCACTCGTCGTTTCGCCAAGGAACATATGATGTGCGAGTATACCGGATTCGCTGCAGGGGTTGGGAATAGATTACCAGAAATCTATTGGCTTGACTGAAACCATACCCGTAATATATAATTACACTACGCTGCGCTTAAAAGCATTCTAATGATCTGAATCTTTAGAATATCTTATATCTTATATATATAGAATGGAAAAGGTTTGTGAAAAGTAAAGTGAAAACCATGTCCGTTTATCCGTATGTCCGTATAAAAATAGAAATCTTAAAGATTATGTGAGCTAGGGATACCAAAATTTAAAAATTTAGAAAAATAAATAAATTTTACGTACTATGAAAATTTGAATGAAATGTTAAATTAAATATTGGAATTATTAGACAACAACGTTTTCCTATCTATATCTCGGTTGTGGTCCGTGGTTCCGAACTGAGGTGATTCAAACTAAATCTTTTTTACATGTGTTTTGGTCTACCTAATTTTTAAGTCTTTTATTTTTTAAGTTTATAACGGAAATCGTTTCGGAGAGGTTTGGAAAGATATGCTCTTAAGGCCGTAAGACTGTTAGAAATTATATTCACTTTATTGGATCGGAAATGGTTCATACTGCTCAGCAAGCTTCTGACTAAAACTCTTTTGCAAGGTTATAAATCGTTGAAGGAGGATTATCATTTAAAATTCTTATATCTTTGGAAGTAATTTGAATAAGAAAATGTTGAAACTTCTTAAAAATTCTTAGAAGCATTACAAATATTAAAAGAACTCAAAATAAACTAATATCGTTACACAGTTGGTTGGTTCTGATTATTTTACTACCCCAGTGAAATGGAAATGGACATGCAAACGACTCCAGATAATTGTACCCTACACTAAAAATTAGTTTTACGAGGCTCTAAAATCTGAATTTTAATTTGAAAATAGTAATTCAGAATCAGATATCAAATAAGAAGGAACATGCTAACGCAGCAAGAAGCAATTACATTATTGTTGACGAATGACGATTATTATCTTATAGATAAATCATAATAATATTAATGTACTCGTCCAAGTTTCCTTCAAGTTATACTTTCCAATGTTTAACCGAACACTCCTAAACATACTTTACATATATTCATTATGTTGTTTAATTTTCTTCGGAATAATGTCGCCAAATCATCTTAATAAGCTCGTAAAGGCGGAAAGGCTTTCCATCCGCCGCTCAAAGAGTCGTTAGAGTCGTAAATTCGGCAAACGCGCTTAAGTGATTTTCACACTAAAAACCAAAGGGTCACTTGGAGTCGAGTTGACTATTTCAAATGGTTCTCTCTGCTGGCAGCCGGAACATAAAATTAAATTTTATGTACATATACCGCTTACCGAGTCGGCGGAACACAGCTCGGCAATTAAAGAGCAATAAAAGTCACTTTGATTTGATCCTTTGTGGTTTGGCCTGCGTGGCTTGTTTTTCTCGCTGGCTGGGTTTATGGCCATCATCATCGACCATTTTTTGACAACTGACAAGAGCGGGTCAGCGTCAAAATTGTCACGCCCATTTGCGGGTCTCCGGGCACCTGGCCTGGGGTTTGTGCCGTTTAACCTTGTTTACTGTCAAATAATGACAGCCTCGTAAAATCCCTAATTTTACGAGCGTCTTAAAACCCGGTCGTAAAGTCTTAGACATGTGAGAGGACCTCAGCGGCCCTGCGCTCAGCTGTTTGTTTATTTAATTATATATTTTTGGTTGGTCTTGCCGCCACCTTTAAATGTCTCCCGGTCTTCTTAATCATTTGTCTTGGCTTAGATTAAAGCCCACTCGGACGACGCCCACTCGATGCGATGGCTCATGAGAATGCAAATGCAAATGCCTAGCACTAATAAAAATTTATGGCACTCGGCAATTTAGCGTCTTGGCACCGGACGAACCCCCCGAAAACGAGCTGCGGATGAACTCTGAGGAAGGGCGTGGAGCGGCGATCCCACGCGTCAAAAACAAAGGGAAACGGAAGCACCTCGGCCATTTGACGGAGTCACGCAAAGTCACGAGCGTCAGTCGATGCATTAATGGGAGCCACTTAGCTGCGATTTATCACCTCCGCCCACAGACCCGTATGGAGCCATAAAGATCGCAAAAGCATAAGGATGCGAGCAGAGGAGCCGGACCTGGTGCATTACCAGTGCGAGTTCTGACTGCGACTGGGCTGGGCCATCTGCACAAATGCTAATTGATGGATATATTGATAGGCTCTGAAGTTTTTATCTGTTTCAAATTGGCCAGGCGGTTACTTGGTGATCAGACCATTATATGAATGCTTAAACTGGCTGGATCTTATGGATTGATGCCCCATGAAAAATATGAAGAGCTTACTTAATTAAAGCTTGGAATTTTAATAAACATGCATAGACGCAAGTCTACTTTCTGGTTGCTATATCTTTATATTATATTGTATAATACTCATATTCATATTTTTTATTTTCTATAATTGTTTCCAATTTCGGTTAAAAATAACTATCCATTGGAACAATTATAGAACACATAAAGATGAACTGGCATTAAGCACATTCAAATATAAACAAGTAGAAAAAGCTGGGAGTGTTTTCGACTGTGAGATACCCGGTATCCAAAGCTTTGTGGGTGAAATGAAGAGGCACAAGGACATGGCTTTGACTAATTATGCTCAAATTTATAAAAATCTTGACAAAAAAATGAAAAATGAAGCTAAATGTTGCTAGGAACATGTTGAGCAACTGCCATTGGAGCTGCCAACACAAGTATAGCTGTTGCAGAAGTTTAGCCTATACATAATCTATTTATTAATAACTCCCATGTTTATCATCAGATTTTACTCAAATTTCTAGAGCACATATCTAATCGGTTCACTATTAAATATATATTTATATATATTTTGTTTATTTTCTTAATTTATTTTTTTATTATTTGGAAACAAACTTGACCTGCATTTAAGAATGTTGTCAAAGCATTTGGTATCTCCAACTCTTAGATCTCTCTGAACGCTGTCATCTTACATGGATGCACAGACGGACATGGTTAAATAGACATAGTTTTTCTGCCTCTTAATCGGTTGGCACTAAGTTAAAGGAATATCGTGTAAAGTAAATGGGTATGCATATGATACTGGCAAAAGAACCAAATATTTTATCCCCTCCATCCAGCCATGTCAAACATTTCGCCAGCGGAATTGAATGCATTTCCTGCCCGTCTCCTGAGTATCTAGCGGATGAGCCGCACCGCCAGATTAGGGAGCAGCAAACAACAACAAATTCCAAATCATATTTACGGCCAATAATCTGGCAGGGAGCGGGAGATAGATAGAGGAGAAGCAAAAGCAATCAGAATACTAAATCTGATGTACGCCGCTAATTGCGCATAGATTACCAGATGCATGAGCGATATTACAGGAGAGGCCGCCCAATTCCCATCCGAGGGGATGCTGGGCAGGCCAGGAAACGAGTCCTCTTCTTTGGAAGAGGCGACAGCTCATTGCGAGGCTGCGACGCGACACAGACAACTCTATTTGAATCGCAGCTCCTACGAGAGACCAGGAGACCAGGAGACTCCTGGGATCGCCAAGACCGTTGCTTATTTATTTCGAATTGACCCATTTGGTAATATTCATAACTTAAGAGCGCACGAAGGCCGCCGCCTCGTACACATCGACTGACTCGCCGGTTGTTGTTGCGCTCGAGAAAGACCCATAAATTCTCGCTCCGCAGATCAGTTTTTTAGTGTGGTGCGCCATTTGAGTTTATTTGCGACGGCCGCGCTGTCATAAGTTGCCGCCAAATTGTTGCATTGTACCTGCTGCGAGATGCAGGGAAATCAGAGTTAAAGATCCCACTCGGCTAGCTAGTAACTCAGATATCATTAAAAAAAGTGCGAGATACTTTATGAATTCGTCGTGGGCCGAGAGCCAGAGCAAGCGCAGCCCGGCCGACTTCAGCGGATGGGATCGGGCGACTTCGACGGGCGATTGGCGTGAAATATGCCCATTAAAATGTACGATCATCGCCTTAAATGCAAACTACTCTGCCGAACCCCCTCCGAACTGTGGAACTGTGGAACTGTGTTGAGCTGCCCGCTGAATTATTGTTAACGATTTGCAGTTAATTTCTAGGCAAAAGATTTCGGTTCGATTTCACGGTCTGTCTTTATGTTGAATGCTAATGGCTCCATTCGTCGATCAATGGACGGCCAGAAAATGGTTTTTCTGCCTTTGATACTAGAAGCCTTTAAGGAAACCCAGAAATGGTGATCGGAAGAATTGTCCCCATTAATTACCCGGATATTTCCATGGCTTAAAATAGCCTTTCATCTCGAAATGAGTAAGTTTTTGTGAGGCCTCCTTCAGCCGAAACAAAGAACTAATTACCCTTATTATCGAATTAATGAAATCGATTAGCATATTCTCGTTTACGATGCGCCATAATTTACAATATCGAATTTATTATTATTGGCATCTCTTGATTTCTCTTCGTCAGCTGCCAGGCATTTTTAATTTCAAATTGAATTCCCCCCTCGCTGTTTTACAGCCCCGACAGATGCCACTGAAGAGCCTGGATCTGGGATCTCGGATCTGGGGTCCGTGATCAGAGATCGGGCATGGTCAGGGCCTACCTGTTGAGTGCCGGTCATCAGGTTTATGTGGCATATAATTTTTTTATTTGGTCCGCTCATAAGAGGGGAGTCGTAAAAGTTTTTGATGACGTTTGTCAAGCTGCCAGGTCCGCCTGCTGGCAATGAAATTTCTGCAGTTTTATCATTAAATCGATATATTTATGACACTTTACTTAAGCTTCGTCAAATGAGATATTTTAAGGGGCTTGACCTGTTTTCTTTGATGTGAGTTGAATCGAGATCGCATTGTTTTCCCAGGGCTGAAATTAAGGTACATTTTTTACTGACACTAAGATCTTACAATTCGAAGCTTCCTCTATCAGTATTCTGTGGGTTCCTAGACTTCGGTAAACTCTATTTCATATGCAGACCATTTGGATATGATGTCAAAAGGCATGCTCTGGAGTATGTCTATTTGCTGTTCCCATTGACGTCGACGAGTTGAGCACGGGATACACAAACACCAACGAGCCTGAACCCGCACCCACACCCACACCCACATCCTCCAGCTCCTGTAGGGCGTGGAAATGTGTGCGTTATTCCGCGCTTGTGGTACTAAATTGGGTGATAACTCCTTTTTAATGGGTGCGCTTTTGCCTGGCTCTCTTGTTGCTGTGCTGGTGCTCTAAGTTTTATTTTTATTTGTCTCGCTAAAACTCAATTTTCGAATCAAACAACCACGAGGATTCCTCGCCGCCATCCGCCCGAGTCCCTTCCTCGACTGTGTTGTACAGTGTTTGCTGATGATGCCCTCCAATAACAACAATATCAGTAACAACAGCGGCTATATCAACAACAACATCGGCAGCAAACGCAGCAACAACATCGTCATGTTATTTGTTGTTTCGCTATTGCCACCATTGGTTTTATTGTTGTTGATGACGCAGGGACTGACGACGACTCTGGTCCGGATTTCCCTGGATTGGCACTGGAATCGGGATTGGGCTCGGGGTTGGGCGGGATTGCTCCGTCGCCGTCGTTCGTTGTCACAAATGCAAATAATGGGACAATTGTGCTGTGCAGCTTTTTAACTGCTTTTATTATTTAATTCCTCAATAGAGAAATACTGGAAATGAACACACATACTAGGGCTATTATTGGGAGACGTACATTTCAATTGTATGTGTTACATATATGTTTTATAAGGACATTGTGTTGGCTGGGATGGGATATTACAAATTATATTTAGTATTTTGAATATCTGAACTTATTAGATCAAATATTCATACTTTTCTGCAATCTGATTTATTTCTTATTAGAAATATCTATCTATTCTCTTTTTTCCTTACAAGTTTAATTAAAAAATATAATATCTTGAATAAAATGTTATTTGTCATTTAAAAGTCAGGGGTGCCCAAAGATATGACTCGTGTGTCAAAAATTTCTTTATACAAGCTCTGCGGGCACATGCACTATATGCACAAAATGTAAACAATGCACCAGTGCGGTCATATTGTAATTAACTAAGTAAATTTAGCCTTTTTAGAGCGTTATAACAGTTTTTCAGTCATCGCTAAATTATATGCAATTTAACAAAATTATTTAGTAATTGTTATTCTCATATCTAATCACTTTGTTCTATTTCTTACTCACACAAGTGCAAATATAACATATCAATTTATATGTATTGTCTGGCTATTAAATGTTTGAATTTAATTTTAGCCTTTTTACTTAATTTATTTTATTCCTATACCCTTACCTTTCATTACTTTTATTGTTTTAAT
This sequence comes from Drosophila pectinifera, assembly GCA_008042775.1. Taxonomy (NCBI): domain Eukaryota; kingdom Metazoa; phylum Arthropoda; class Insecta; order Diptera; family Drosophilidae; genus Drosophila; species Drosophila pectinifera. The sequence continues at coordinate 233,441 of VNKC01000448.1, forward strand.
TTGAATAAAATTAACATTTTAATATATATTCTACAGAGGTAGCTTATGTGGCACCTAAGTTTACTAGAAGGAGTTGAAATTTGAGATCTAGTTTAAAGGCAGGGAACAGGCTTGTATATACAATTATTTCTTAGAAAAAGATATGTATATGATATATGTTTACTACCAGTTCCTTGTTAAAATCGGACCAATACCACCTACTGTATAAGGGTCTATTTATTTTATACGGTATTGCATAAGGCTCATTATAGCTATTCCCAATTTTAGGAAACATTTATGTGATCATTTTTATAAAAATCTGAAAAATCGCACACACAAGGGAGTACAAATTAAATTAAATATTACCTTTAAAATATAATTGTAGGTTCTGGAATAGTCTTGGCCCCTTTTTTTCGCCTTTCTGCCAGACTCTGTATAATAAGCTATTATCGTAAATCAGAGACCTTCGCATGCTCTGTTTGACGTGGAGAGCGTCACCACCCTTTCAAACTAATTAGCGCTATAAAAATTGCAACGGCTGGCGGAAGTCTAAAATTGTCAGGGCCACAATCAAATAAATACGGGGATGGTTAAGGGCTGCTGCTGTTGCCAGAACGTTAATTGTTAAACGAATGTTCGTTTATCACTTGCAAAAACAACAAATGGAACGTGGAGGCCAATATTGTCCTTGTTTGTTAGATGAATAAAGGCGGCATTTGCGGATGTTTCCATGGCTCATCGCCCATACAAGCCGTATTGCATATCACGCATTCCCACTTGGATCCATATCATCCGGGAATGGCAATGAAAATGGGAGTGGGTAGTGGGTATGAGGCTCTGCATTGGAATTGTTATGTTTTTCGTATTTAACCTCAGACATGGGCCTCGTTTGTATAAATTCCAGCCAACTGCTGCCACCGATTGTTGTTGCTGCAAATGTGCGCTGAAATTATTAACAACCGAGAGACGACACACCGGCGGGAACAGCGCGGCGGCACAGCAGCAACATCAGAGCTTCTGGCGTCAACGTCGACTTCGACGCATCGTTCATCGCGCTCACATATGGCGGAAATGACACTTTTACATTTAGCATCGCGGACGGGGCCGGAAGGGGACCAGGGCTGTGGAGCAGGCACAGACACAGAGACAGACTTACGTACATGGGCGCAACACAGGCGCAATAAACTTCACTTCTGACAGGCCGCAACACGGCGTATACGTAACGGGAGAGCGGACACGGAATAAAGGGACGCGAGAGCGGACACGGCCATGTCAACGCTGCGGTGGCCCCATGACTGTTGCTAGAGGATGCAAGGATTGAGGTCTGAGGATGGCGGATCCGGGGTGGATGCCCGGAACTTCTAATGAATAAGCCCCGGCTTGAAATATTGCCCAATCGGAGGCGAGAACAGTTCCCTTTCGGGCAACTCCCCAGTAGATAGTTATAGAGTCTAGATCTTAATAAATCATACTGCGAGAAGTTGGAGTGTTAGGTAGACCCCAAGGGAATATTTTCACTAATTTTGTATCTAATAAAGATATAATTGCACAGGTTCAGGTGTTCAGGCATATAGCAGAACATATTCAGTAGTTAAGTCTATTTTAAATCGAGTTAAAGGAGTATATATAGCATTTGGAAGGGATTATTCAATGCACTAAAGGACTTTTTCCCACTTACTACTTTCCAGATCGCCATTATGAACGTGGAAGACCTGGAGGACACCCACCTGTGCATTAAGTGCAATGCCACGATCCTTGGACTCACCAAGTACATTGAGCACCGGAAGCGAAATTGCCTGATGACGGTGAAGCCAGGGGGAACGCCAGCAACAGATGGATCTGCCACCACTTCTACTCCCACTCCAGTGGTGGCGCAGACGATCATCCCAAGCAGCAATCATCTGGACCACACCTATGATGGCTTCCACTTCGCAGAGCCGGAGGCCCCAAGTAGCTATCTCCGGAAAACAGCAGCTAGTCATGGGGGCAAGGCCTCCAAGTCGCTAACCGAGGCCTATGATCTGCCCTATGAGTTGGGAGCTGACCTGTTTTTCTCCTCGCTGCAGTTGCAAAGTGTTTCCACTGGGGGCAAGACCGGATCGGTGGCTCGCCAGGATAGAGCCAAGGAGGAGTCCTGGACAGCCCCTAGGGGGGATCCTCTCTTGAAAGCTGTGAGGGAACACGATGAGGCGGTGTTCAAGCCCCTCAACTTTGACCACGACTCCCCGGAGGCGAGTGAGGAAGAGGAGGATGATGAGGAAGCCGATGACTTTGACGCAGAAGAGGATGAGGAGGAGTACGATGTAAGGCGTCACTCCCCGCCCGCAGTGCCCGCCACCCACACTGGCGGCAAGTGGAAGCCCGAGCACCGCCCCCAGCTCCAGCATCCGCATATCGAAAGAATATCGCCCAGTTGGGATGAGCCGCCCGAGGAGGCGTACACCCACCCTCCGGCGGATCACACCAAGGGCAAGTGGGTGCCCGGAAGCAAGCAGCTGGAATATCGGGGAAACATAGATCTCACCAAGCTGGAGCACCCGGGGGCCAGCTACTGGTGCAACATCTGCTGCCGGCGGCTCAAAAGTCAGTCCAACTACGAGCAGCACTTGAGGAGTGGCTACCACCTGAAAAGGGCTGATGCGGAGTGTCAACTGGAGCAGGCCACTCTCGGGGAAGAGCTCAGCCTGAGCAAGGACTTTGCCGTGGCGACTGGGGAGAAGCAGGAGGAGTTGCAGTCGCATCCCTCCAAGAGACAGCGGAGAGCGAGTCTCCTGCGATGCGATCTCTGCCGCCGCCGGATGGCCAGGCATTTGATGGGCAAGCACCTGATATCCCACTATCACTACCGACGTCTGCAGCAGCAGAGTCCGCTCAAGAGGCAGTTGTCCCTGCAGCACATACTCGGCCACATGGGCAGCATTGTGAGGCAGTCGCCGTTCCAGTGCCTGCCCTGCCGCTTTTACGCCAACACAGAGGATGCCTTCCTGCATCACTGGCAGTCCCAGGAGCACTTGGACCTGACTCAACGTCTGGGTGGATCATTTTGGTGTGGCTACTGCCAGTTTGAGTGCAGTTCCAATGAGTCCATGTGGCTTCACCTGCTGCACGCCTCTCACAAAGATGTGCTCCTAGTGCTGAATCGCTCGGTGCCCATATGTATAGCCCAGAGGCGACATATCCAGTGCCCGTATTGTGGGCTGAGTGTGCTGTACAACTTCGAACTTCGCCGGCACTTCGCTGCCGATCATCCCGGCGTGGCCCCGGCTGGAACCGCAGCCGACGAGTATCAGTGCAGGTTTCGGTGTGGCTTGTGTGGAACACCACAGAAATCCCGGTTGGCCCTGCAGCGCCATGAGAAGCATAAGCACCACTTGGCCAGGTATTACTGTGCCATCTGTCGCCTGGACTTTGATACACCCCTGCAGGCGCGTCGTCACCGGAGCTTGGTGCAACATAAGCAAAAAGCCCGAGCCAAGGCGTCGTCCACCTCCCTACCGGACAAGGAAATAGAGCACATGCTCAGGGAAGTGCTGGAAGAACCGACCCATAATCCGCCTGCCAAAAGAAGTAAATCAGCCGAAAAGAAATGCTCAGGTTGTCCGGAGGTCTTCGACTCGCCACAAGGACTGGCCCAACATCGAGCTGAAGTGCATCCGGCCGACAACCATGTGTGTCTGAGCTGCGGATCGAGCTTCCAATCCGCTCAGGCACTGGGCAGGCACACCCGCAGCTGTCAGCCCCTGGCCAGCACCTCAGAAGCCTCCCATCAATCGGCGACCAAGAGCGCCTCCGCCTCCGCCTACTCCTGTGACAAGTGCAGATTCCAGTCGCAATACGAGTCCGATTTTATTTACCATCGCTTCTTTCACACGCGACCGGGAACCATTGGGAGAGACGAGTTGCTGCAGTGCCCGCTGTGTCCCAAGCACTTCAAGAAGCACTCCCTCAGAGCCCATCTCAGAAACCACACAAATGAGAAGATCTTCGAGTGCTCGGAGTGCCGCCAGAAGTTCGCCAGGAGACACAACCTCAAGAATCACGTAGCCACCATGCACGGTGAGCGGAAAGAGAAGGTCCAGGCTAAAGATGTTTCCACAAAAGTTGTCGGGGCAACAAAGCCGAAGTACCAGTGCGGGACCTGTGGCAAAGTACTGTCCAAAAAGTGAGTAATTTGAATAACATTTAAAATTAAAGTCGCCTTCTATAATATTCCTTCCTTCCACTGTGCGGGTCCACGCACAAAGACCGCTAATTAGAATCTCGGAATCGCCGGGGGCCATCGAAGCGGCATCCTTATGAAAATGTCATGCAAATTAATTGTAGTCCCCGAAAATCGCCCAAATAGTTTGCCATTAATAGAAGTCTCAAATAAACAACAAGAAAGTCGCAAAAAAAGGGTTGGTTTGGGAATTCCTGCAAATGAAATCCATGCAACCGCGTGGCAAACTCGCACTCGTGGGCTGCATTAATTAAAAATTCCAAGCTGCAGTATGTGAGAATAAGTAACCGAAAGAATACAACAAAATACAACTCATTAAGTGCGGGGATTCCTGCCCCAAAATCGCGAGGATACCCCCATGTGTGGGTTGCAGCAGCCACAAAGTATGCAATGCACTCGCAAATCAAGCCGCTGGCTATTCCACCGAAAACTGCAATTTCCATTTACACTCGGGTCTAAATATTTATGTATATGAACAAAGATGAAGGCGGGAAGGACAAGAACCAGAGCCGGGGTCTTGTGTCCTGTCCCACTTCCGTGCTCCTCCCTTTGGAGACCCAGAACGGCTTCATTAAGGCAGACCGCTTACATATGTTCCTAATCTCTCCTCCTACTATTTTTTGTTATTTTTAGAAGACATTAATTAACTTTCCGATAATGTCAGTTATTCCCATATAAAAAGTAATGTTTCAAATGTATATTGTACAAATTTCTCTTGGAAATTGCACCTTTTCCATGTGGATTTTCCCGCTCCAATCAAATCAAATCACATCTCCAAGGAACGCATTAGCTCTGGCCCGATCCAAGTCGTCCAATTTCCGTTGCTCCTCGCAACTACTCATAACTTGCTAAGTTTTTTCCACTTCACGTTCGCCTCTGCCAACTAATTCCTTAAGCAAACATTAAGTTGAATTGCAAACGGAGACTGGGAGTCGTCGCTGGGGTAAAGAATTTTCCACTTTTCAAGTGATTATTTGAAAAATTTATTAAAATGCTCATTTGAAGTTATTGTTGTGCTCGCTTGATGTAGATACTTTGCTTTTACGACTAACGAGACCAAGTGGCCAGCCAGCGAGCTGCAGGGGATTGGGACCGGGCGGAGGAGCACCGTGGAGTGTCTGAGCTAAGACAAACTTTCAGAACGCCTCAGTCCCAGTTCCCGAAAGGAGGCGACGAAGACGACGACGACATCGTCGTCAGTCATGTCAACAGTGAAGCGCTGCTACACACGCTTCCGGAATTCCAGACTCCGGCTAACTCCCGTTTTACGGTCGCTTTTTCAGATCGCTATTTTAGAAGGAGGGTGTATTAGAGATGCGAGCGAGATGTCTTTTAGCTTAAAGCTAAGCCTTTGAATCTAACTTTTCAACTAAATTTTATGGTTCCCACAAAAGATTTTCTAAATACGTATTTATTTATTAAACTTTTGGTCACAGTTCATATCGAAATCACAGCTATTTCTGTAACATCCCTGAAAAACAAAGTCGGGATTTTTGTTTACTATTACTTAGATCTTTTCCAAATCGGAATGATTGTTAGATTTATTTTTAAATATTTAACATAGACAGGCAACAAGACATACCAAAATGTATATAATGTAGATAATCGTGGGTGCTACAGAAACCACTAGGGTTTTGAAATCACTTGAAAAGGTGTCTAAAGCTATGCTTTAGATATGTTTCATATTTTAAAATTATCAGACAGATGCATACTTTTAGTCACCATTTAGGGTGATTTAAAAACTCCGGTGTTTTCGTGGGCCCCAGCAAGATTTGTAATTTTTTACGAAATGTATTACAAAGCGATTAGAAGTCTTGTCGATTTATTAATCAATCAATATAACAAAGCCTATGGGAGCGAACTTACATATAAGTCTATGTAGAATTAATATAAATTTAATCTTGAGACCAGTTTATTTTTTTCTTTGCTTTATGGTAAAAGCCTATCTCTTACCTTGGATATTTTAAAGAAGTATCTTTACACTTGAAAATAAGAAAGGGGGTTAAAATATATTCACCTCACTATCAGGTAATACTTAGTCTCTCACATTAACATTCTAAAAATTTATATAGTGTGTAAAAAATTTAAATTTGATATAAACAATCATGTCTAGATCGACTCGACTAGAGATTTGTGTACCGCTTTGGGCTCCAAAATAGTTATAAATATCAGTATCCCTTTACTTTCTCTAAGCCGTGTCACGCTTCCATCCCCGACTAGTGTCCATTGCGGATTCTTTAGCCAGGCGCTGCGGATGAGGGTCCTCCTCCTGCAGGAGCCAGAGCCTGAAGTTTGAGGCGTCCTCTGACGACGACGACGTCGCCATCGCCATCGCAGCGTCGGGCAATTCACTTTTATTGAAATGGCGTGCAATGTTCTGTTGGCTGCCTCTGCGAGTCGGGTTCGGATTTGGACTCGGTTTCATCTCCTGCCACTCGCCGTCCTGCTCTGGCCACTGGCTTTTCCGATCCGTCTGCCGGCGTCCGCCCGCCGCCCTCTGCTCCCCGTCTGCGCTGATGCCTTCCTCTCCTCTCGTCCGCTCGCTTTTCCTTGTTCCTTTGGCTTATTTTATTTTGTATTTTAAGTCATTCCTATGGTGCATCATTCGTTTGCCGGCAGTTGATTCTGTTGATGGCACAAAGTGCAGTGCAATTCATTTTAATGGCAGCCGTCGTCTTCCAGTGGCCTCGGATGGGGGGCGAGGGAGTCCTCCTGGTTCCAAGGAGTTCCATCACTTGAGAGTCAATTTCACAAAACTTGATTTTTCATTTCCTATAACTCCGGCTCGCTCCGCTATATCTGACGATTTAGGAATTCCTCTGCCACATTGCACTCATTCATTTTTATGAATCTGCGAAATTGAGTCGGACAATGTTCGGTTTGTGGTCGGCTGGCATTGGCACTGGCACTGGCCTGGCTCTGGCTCTGGCTCTGGAACGGGTCGTTCGAGTCCTCGTTCTTATGTCTCAGTTCCCAATCACCCATCTCACTGCGGATTTCGGCTGGTTGTTGATGGCCATTGGCAAGGGCTTTGTGCACGCTTTTTTCGCTGCTGGCATGTTTGGCCCGCCAGAGTTGAGTGGATTGGTTACCTGCCTCTGTGATCTCATGAACGTTATGTCAGATTGCATGAATGCACATTGTGGACTACTTTTGTAGATAGAAGTGCAGTAATGCAGTAGAGTAGTCTATCAGTAGGTGATCTATCGGACGGTATAAGCCTGTTTAGTAATTATATAGAATAGTAGTTAGTATAGTTTTTCTAAAAATAATAATTTGTTTTAGGAAAACATAAGCTTCAGCTGACAAAAAATCCTCATATTTCTTTGGAGTTGAATAATTCTTATTTTGAGAATGTTTTTTTGAAAAAGAGTAAATTCGATTTCAAAAGAAGTTTCCTAAAAGAAGATTTCTTAAATAACGAATTGTTCTCGATAAGAATTAAATCAGTTTAAATATAAGGTCATACGTACTTTCTTTGGAGCTTACAAAACACAGACTTACTATCACATTTCTTTTGTAATTTAAGCTGTTAAATTACTTATTTTACCTTGGAGATGAATAGTTCTCATTTTGAGAACGGTTTTTTGCTAATGAGTAAACTTGATTCAAAAAGTTTTCTCGTTTTCAAGATCGAAGCGTTTTCGATAAAAATAAAAATGTACTTAAAAAGGCGGTCATATTTAAGTACTTTCGTTGGAGCTTAAAAAACACAGACTTAATTTTACATTTCTTTTTTAATTACAACTGTTAAAGTTTATATTGTGTGTATATTCTTTATAATTGTTCTATTGAGCACACTCACACTTCTAAAGTACAATTTTAACGACTCGGACTTTCCCTGAGTAAAAGAGAGCGGATTTCGTTTTCTATCTCGTGTTTCTCTCTCTCTTTATACCTTTATAAGCTAGAAATTAAGAGTAATTTCTTCTCAACCTCAAGATCGCATCTTACCGAAGAAACAAATTCGTTAACACTTTTGCCTCGATTTTAAGAGTCTCTTCGTAAAAAAGAGAGATGAAATTATTTCCAATAATATCATTACTGTTTATTATACTGTGTGTAGAAGACCTGCTAACGAATTAATTGGAAGTCTTACGAAATAAGCAAGAAACCCGTTTTTAAAAGGAGACTATTATATCTTATTAAAAACAACAGGTATTGGGTACAGATATCATGTTGAAGAGAGGGTTAACGTTGCCACCCGCTAGTTCGAAATTGCATTGTAGTTTCGAATTCGAAAATTGGCCTCGACATCTACAAATACGTGGCTGCCCATTGTGATCTATCACCGAAAAGCGGCAAACAAATAACATCTAATGAAGTCACCAAAAAGCTAATTTTAGGGAAAATATGTCGTTTAGCAAGCCCTTCGTCAATATTCAAGAGCTTGGTGTTGCATCCCGTCCCATGCCGTATAACTAATTCAAATAGACGGCCGAGATGAACATTAAAAACTTCACGTTAAGCCCCGGCCAGGCATTAATAACAATGGCATAGCCAAACAAAGTCAAGAAAGTACACACACGTACCGCTAAAAGGGGTTAAGGGGGGCTTGTGGGCGTGCTCGGCAGACAAGTGCAAGGGTGACATTTAACGGTAATTTCCTGCAACGATTTTTGTTTCGCTCAAGTTTGCCAGATAAGCGCCACGGAGTCGTCCAAACGACGGGGCCTGGAAGGGAAAGAATCCCAGGCACTTCCCTAATTACACATGGTGTGTATATAAATGCCGCCTGTGCGTAGGATGGCGTTGGCTGCAAGGCGTAAGGTGCGGTGCGGTGCGGGCGGCTTGCTGCAACAACTAATTTCACATGCAGCACGGGCCAAGGCATCAAAATCCTACTAATGTCGCGCCAGCGAAGAACAACTCCTAACTTCTGGGCGGCAGGACGAGAGGCGAGGCGAGACAGGACTTACGTACCAATTACATACATGAGAGCGGGCAAAGGGCGCAGCGTTCGGAGGGTGTCCCCAACAGTGTTGTCGGTCTCATATATTCAGACTTAAAAACCGAAATTAAATGTAATGTATTTTATAAATTCTTAAAAATAATTACTTTGCTATATAAGTTTTAAGTCTCAGAGATTTCAAGGTAGCCAGAGCTACCAAGTCTGCTGACAACATCCTTAAACAGTGAATCCTTTGAAGCTTGTTTTAAATTTATAAAAAATACACTATTATGGTGGTGAACTTAAATATTTCTGTAAATAGGAGTGGAATTGGATGATAATCATAAGATAAAGGGTTGCAACTTTGCTATATAATACAGCAAAGTCGTTACTCATAGGTTCAGATCTCGACAAGGGCGTTCAGATACCTTTGTTTTTATTTCTTTTGCATCTCTACAATATTTTTAGAGTATTACCTTTTCTTATACCCTTGCAGAGAGTATTATAATAAGAGAGTGTTTTAATCCGACTCTATAAAGTACATACTTCACCAGAAGTAAACTTTCTTTTTGGTTTAATTCGATCTTAGTTAAAGATTCGGAGAATAAGCTTTGGGATAAGAGCACTTTTTAAGTATTTAATTTTGAGGGTCGGAAATGTCTCCTTCACTTGTGACTAAAATTATAATACACTCTGCTTTGGGATCCGGGTATTACAGCACACTCGTTCGAGTTTAGCATCTGATTTCCTTCGGTTTTCTAGATACAATAAGCAATAGCTAATTTTGAGTTATGTCGTATTTTTTCCGTTTTTCGATGCTTACAACAACTAATAGAATGTCCTTGATAATCGTGGTAGAGAACGCATTTTCGGGAATCACGCCAAGTTGGCAGCCCTGGTGTGCGCTCACATCCCGGTGACTGACACCGGAAGCAGTCTGCAAGGGGCTGACTTGACTAACACCCCACGGCAGAGAAGAAGTTTGCGCCCAAAAGACAAGACAAGACAAGAAAGACGCTGTCATAAATATTTATGCGAGTTTTGGGAACAACAATGCGAGCGCACCAAGGCAAACATTCAGCTGCTCCAAACTACACATGCGATTGTCTAAGACAGCCACAGACAGGAGTCCTTCTTTGGAGCTGAAACCCATACCACGCGCCTCCGCCGCCATCTCCCTCTGCGCGCACTCCCATCCTGCATCCTCGTGCAGCTGACAATGAGCAGCGGCAGGATACATTTTGCACCTGCCACACCCGCAGCATGTTAGCTCAGCATTTTCTGGGCAAAAAGCGGGAAGGAGCTTCCGCAGAGGGTACGTTCCTCTAATGGATGGCGTGCAAAAGTTGACACAACACCCGACAGGGCCAACAGCATCGTCTCGCGGCCTGCAGCAGCTGCACTCATCCCTGCTCCTCGGCATCCCGTTTAGAAGGGGTGTTGATGACAACTAGACCTTGGCCCATCCCCCATTCAAAATGGGCGCTAAAAGGGCAAAGTTTCTTCGCAAGGCGTTTCGTTTTCGTCATCAAATCGAAAACGAAGCTGCTGCCAGGAGATCCCGGATATGTCCTCCGCTCAAGGCTTCTTATCGTTGAAGGTATCCAAGTGAATTCACTTGGCGTTTCGTTATAAGGAGATTCTGCATATAAAAACTTACTTACTCCATGAAATCCGCATTTGAGAACTGTGTCTGCTTAACGATGATTTTAAACAAAAAACATTTAAGAATAATTAAATAATTATCATTATTAATTTTATTATTATGTAAAGCTTTTCTTAAGTCCGAAAGAAGTAATCCCAAAGAATTTTAAAATCTAATCGAAAGACATATATATTTATTTTAAACCCATTTAAGCTGCAGAATAATTAAATATTTAATAAAATAAAATACATGTTTAAATTTTGTTCCAGTAAAAACAATTTCTTTCTTTATATTATTATATTTTACCTATAAACATTTAAGTCATGATCGTTCCATTATCGTTCCTTCATTATTATACCATAGGATGCTTAAAGATAGCTATTTTAATAGTTATAATAAAGCAGCTTGTTACTTTTACAAAAAATTAAAATAATCGGGAACTTATGTTATGATTGGACTTATCTTTACTTATCTTTCTGCGTGATCAAATATTCAGTTGATCGACGTTTGAGAATATATCGGTATCTTTGGGGTCCTGACACGTGCCTCATATTAGCCCGAGCCGCCTCCCACCCAAGAACCAGGCTGAGAGACAAACTTATTAGCGAGACAGACGGTTATAGCTGGGTAAAATCAAGAACTTGCCGGAGAAGAGAGAAGACTGGGAAATGAATTTACGGAAATAAAAGTTAATGTTGGATGTGAAAATACAGCAGGGAGCTGGGGAAACGAGCCAAGCGAGAGATAATTTTGTTGCTGGCATTGTGCTGTTGTTGCATCTAATTCGCTTTGCTTTCTTTCAGCGTTATGTTGCCGTTCGCTGCCACTATTATCCTGGGCAACAGGAGCCGCAGAAACAAGAACAATTTACGGCAAACTCCTCCAGGTGAAATGGCATCCTTTTGTCAAGACCTGCAATACCTTCAAGGAGTTGCCTGACTCACCTGCCGCTCACCCCAACCCCTTCCCAGCATCCGGCTCAGTTTTCCTGTCTCCCCCGCTCCCACCCCGGCTCGTCATCCTGCCTGGTCGCCGTCGTTGTCATTGTCGTTCCTATTCAAGCTCTATACAAAGTGACGTTTCACATATCAACGACGCCCAGTTCTCGCCCCACCCCGTCCTTTTCTTCTCCTTCCGACTTCGCGATGGCATCATTAGAAATGCATGACACTGTCGCCCCTCCACCGCCCCCTGCAACCCCTCCGAACTGGCCACGCCCCACGGCCCTTAACGCACCCCGCACCCCAAAATCGGTTGTTCGGTGTTTGTCTCGCAACAGGAATTTAGATTCGAGATTGAAACTTCGTTAATGTCGCGCATTATTAAGAAGAATCCTTTGCTGCCGTGAATACGATACGAGCTGCGGCAATTACCTAAGCTACAGGAAAGTCATGAGTTCCGAGAATACAGATTAGCTTTGAATAAATGTCGGGAAAAACACGGGTACACAGACTCATTTTGGCCATAGTTAATAGTCGTATATCGGTAATAGTTAACCTTAAGCGGGGAGTAAAATAAATAATGGGTATATACATTTCATTATCTAAAAATAATTTATTTTATCTAGCTCTTTTTAGTTATTATAAACTTTTAAGAAATGCTTGAAGAAATTTTATGTTTTTATTTTTATATATTTAACACATTATTCCCAAATTGCCATTACAAAAATATTTAATTGTCGCTGGTCTATTTTTGTCTATTTTTAAATTTATTTATTATTAGTTAAAATCATGCCTTAACTTTATTATTATATTATTAACTTTTATTATCCCTTTTTCTTTATTTTATTATCATCCGAATTTGTTGTCCTTCAAATTGGAAATCCCTTAATAACATATTGAGAATAGATAAAGAAAATTATAGAATTTTGTGAATCTGTTAAAAGTATATAACCCTAATATGATGGGCGACCATTCCGATCTATTTTAAAAAAGAATCTTAAATATTACTTTCGGAACCGTGGGTTCGAGTCTCGACTGACCATCGGAGGCGAATTCAAGTTTAAGCTAGACAGAACACAGGAGGTCGCAACTTTATTGCCTAAAACTTATCACCAAAAAGTACTGATATTTTCAAAACAAAAAACACAGTACAGCTATTATATGTATATTTAATTACTTCCCACCGAAATTGTCTTTGTTGTACCACATTAAGTAACTCAGCTCTAATAGTCTCTAATCCTCTTGTCTTATACAGACATGGCTAAATCGTATCGGCAGGTCAATAAAAAATACATTTTATCGGGGCTAAGATGCCTTCTTTTGACTGTTACATATATTTTCATTTGGCAATAAGTTAGAAAACCATTTTAAAAACACGTTTTCGAATTTCAAAGTCAATTTATAAATCTTTGAAAAATCGAATTTATATAAAATTTTCGAGAAAGCTACAACCTTTAAGCATCTAAAACTTTGAATTTTAAAGCAAGCCCATAATAATAAGCTACCCTGTCTTATTTATGTCCCAACGTTTCCCCCTTACCCACTGTAAAAGTGGCCAAAACGAGGAGAGCTCTTTCAGCTGTTTCGATTAATTAGCATCCGTAATTGATGTACCAAAAAGTTTCCCTAGGAGAGTTTTCATTTGCATTTTGCGGGTCCTTTGACTGAAACGCTGCTGCTGGACAATCGTGGACAAGGCCTGCAACCGGTCAGGTTGGATCTTTAGTTTGGATTGGATGTGGACGTGCCTCGTGTCATTGCCGTTCCTGAAACGTGACTTTCCTGCGAATTTCGTTTGCATTGATTTAATGTAATTAAAAAATTTAGCAGTTCAAAAAAAGTTGTCTGAAGGGGAGAGGGTGGCGTAATAAAGTGGCCGGCTGGCTGTGGGTCTTGGTTCATATCCCGCTACATACATACTTGAATTTAGCTTTAACGTTTTCAACTTTTTCAGGCATTCCCTTAAACTGCACGAGCTGAGTCACACTGAGGCAGTAGAGCGACGCTTTCGCTGCCATTTTCCGGACTGTTCGTATGCGGGTTTATGCCAAGAAAACCTCAAGACCCACCTCATCTCGCACTCCCAGGGTAGGCACAAGTGCGAACGGGAAAACTGCAGATATGTGGGAAAAAGTAGCCTACATCTGAAGAGGTAAGTTAAGATCGAAAAGTAGTTACAAAATTAGATATTACTATTACTCTAAGATATTCAGGGGGACCCTGGTCTATCAAGCATTCGTAAATGGTAGTTAGATAAACTCGAAGGAGTAACTCAACTAACGGCTAAAGAAAGTGGGTTTGGTCGAAACAGAATGTTCGCAAAATATAAACAAGAATAATAATTAAATAATTAAAAAGAATAGACAAATAATGAAAATTATTTAAAATAAATGCTTGGCATATTATTAATAAATATTAAGGTAAACGATAAAATATACATTATAAAATACACATCACAATTAATTAATTTGCTAAAAAAAATGGACACATTTGGAAATTGTAAATTTTTTTAATTCTGTAGTTCTGAAGGAAAGATTTTATGCTATTACTAATCTTATAAAATATATAAAATAATAAAAATGATTTAAAAAGTTAATATAGGTGACTGCCGTCATTAGCAAAAAAAAAAGATTAACACGTTTAGAAACTGCTCATTTCTTGAACTCACTTTATAAAGGTGAAGTTACTGTAGGTTTGAAAGAAAAATGTTATGCTATTTCTAATCTTAAAAAGGTATTTAAAACTTACAAAAAATGGAAAACAAACTGAAAAGGAAGCGGCCAAGACAATTGCAAATAAACGAGCGACATTTTCTACACGAATTTGAAATTCTTGCCACAAAAAAAAATGTACAAATAAAACAGGAATTAAAGCTACAGTTATATGCCTCGACTATGCGATACTCGGTACTGAAAAGTATCAACATTGCTTTGCATTTTTATTACACATATTATTTAGACTTAATTTTGTCAATGGAGGTGTCTGAACAAGTCTGAGATGTCTGAGTAGTTTAGCTGCCTTTAATACAAGTAATATGTGCAATATGATTGCAGAGATAGTAGATATCAACATCAGTAATAGTCTTTTTCTTTCCTGTTCCTTCTCTTTTATTAATTCTTCGAACTAGTTGCATTGCGCCAACTATTATTCGAATAATTTTCAGTTATGAATGTGGCTCCGAAATTGTGTTTACTTTAGTTAATATTGTTGGCAATAATGTAGGATTTATACAAAAGAACATGTCTAGATCGCCTCGGCTGTTAATGCTGATTAGGAGTTGCTCATATTTAAGTTGAAATAAGCTTCCAACGATCCTTACCCTCGCACTCTACAAGTACTGGGTATAAAGAAAAGAAAAGAACGACAAGAACAAAATGTCATCCATAATTGCGGACTTTGAAGGGCAATTGCATAAATTGATGGAAGCAACAACAAGAAGCCACAGAACGGCTTCGAGAGGAGTTTTTGCCAAGGAGGCCAAGTTGAAGGAGGACAGTCGAAAGAGTCGCCGCTCGATCCCGAGCAAAAAATCGTGACTTATCGATCGCCTTTGATATGCGGATTGAATTCTTGTAATATTTCCATTGCTCTCCTCCGCTCAACTCCGTTTAACTCCGCCTTCGCGCTCTATCTTCGGGGATCCCGACCGTCAGTTCAGGGCCAAATTGCCGGCAATATGTATGGCAGTGCCACTGTTGGCCAGCCACTGTGCTGCTGCCCGCCTCCAGAGATCGCGACGAGGAAAAATGGCAATAAAAGGAAAACAAGCTGCAGTCTGCAGTCTGCAGTGGGAAGTGGTGGCCCTGGACGTGGTCGAGAGTTCAGCGCAGATTTGAATGCTGACGCAGTGGGCTGGATAATGGCTAATACGCCAGATCGCCTTAACCTTTGGCTCTGCATTATTTTTTTGGGAGAAGTAATGGATATGGGATCAATTCATTGGCATTTTTATGGATTACGAGTTTGTATGGGAAGATTATCGGTATTCAATATCATTATCTACACATTATTATCTTCTGTATGTTTGAATAATAGTTGGGAAGTTGGAAAATTATATATTCAAACCAGATTTATGTATAATGAAAATGAAAAATGTCAGTCAGGGAATATTTTAATACTTTTAAAATACATTGAGTTATAGAGTGTACATTTAAGGAAAATAAATTTCTGGGAATTATATAAAATATATGAATAATCCTCTGAACCCGAGGGTAATGCTATATAAGCTCAAACGAACCCAATTATTAGGTATATTTCCAGTATTCAATACTGTTCCATTTAATGAACTCACTAAGCGAACGCATCGCAAATCACAGAATTAAAATAAAACAAAAGCCTCGCCTCATTAAAAATGCGAAGAGTTGACCTCAGTTGAGAATCGGGGATTGCATAAATCTTGCCCAGAATTCCGGACTCTGCGACAGGACTCCGTGATGCGCTTAACTCACATCCGAGATCTTCAATTAGCTATCAAAAGGCAGCGCTGGTGATCCAGGAATTTCAAAGCGCAGCCAAAAAGGCGTTCGGGCACCCAGTCCCGGCTCGATTTGCGAATCTGGATTCGCGAGTTTGTCGGCATTCGACACACAGAGATGTTGGCAGAGGGCCTCCTACAACTTGGGGCTGTCCCGGAACGATCTTGAAGCTCCATTACTTGCCGCTAATTAAGCCTACCGAGGCGCGCATGAGACGCGTCCGTCTGCTTCTCCCAACTCTTCTGGGGCTTCAGTTTTCGGTTTATTCAGTTTGAGCTTGAGATTTCACACAGATTCCGATTCCGGCGGCCCGGGGTCCACTAAAAAACATTGGCAATTAATTGTGAGTCTTCGGTTTGGACAGTAGCTGATAAGTGGAGTGGACAACACACACATACACTCGCAAGAGACTCCTGCAGTCCGCCTTTGGGGAACAGCTCAAGGAGCGTCGGGGCGTAATTGAAGGCGCGTAACTGAGATAGTGTGAGTGCGGTAGCCCCTCCTGTCAAGAAAGAGCACATCGGTTGAAATATAAAATAAAATAAAATTATTTTCGATTGGATGATAATATTGATTGATCAAAAAATATTATATTTATAAAGTCAGAGAAGTACAAAAATACTTTCATTATTTAGAAAACTAGAAAACTAGTTACAAATAACTTAGAACTTAGAAGAAACCCCATAAATTTTCAATTTGGATCGTCCCAGTTCGAAACCATGGTTGGAAACTCGACTAACCATCTGAGGTGAGTGCGAGCGAGTTAAATATAAAAGGCTGCCTCTTTATTACCTAATAACTCCCATGTTTATCATCCGATTTTATTTAATTTTCAAATATACTTCAAACCTATTTACTGTTTACTAATTTCAAGACTATTCTTATTTATTATTAAAATAAACAGAAGTGGGAACCAGATTCAGCCTTAATTATTCAATTCTTTTAGGCCCTCTGAAACGTAGCTCACTGCGCAGTCATGTATACCCGACCACCAATTGTGGTTTCTCGCTCTTTGCCCAAAAGCTGATCGCCATCTAAGCCAAGTCCGGATTGGCTGGGTTTGCTGTTCATTCTTCTGTTTCTGCTCCAACCGCCGCTTCTCCCACTGGCCGAGGAGCAATTGGCAATTGCCAACTTACTCGTATTTTGATTTCGAGCGTGCGATTCGAATACGAAATTAGCAATTAGTTCTGACTTCGGTGGTGGGACAAGCCGCCACTGGAATTTACCGCCTAATCAAGCGTTGAGATTTTAAATATGGCTTCGCTCAAGCTCCCTCTCTTATTTCCTCCGCAGGCACCTCAAGTCGGCCCATCCCCGGGAGGAGGACGGTGCAACGGAGTGGTTCTCATGCGATCAGTGCGAGTTCAGGACCCGCACCAAGGGCCACCTCCGCCGGCACTCGCTGCGCCACTCGGGGCAGAAGCCCCACCAGTGCCCCCACTGCGACTTCCAGTGCAGCACCATCGACAATCTGCGCAAGCATATAGTCAAGACGGGCAAGCATCCCGGCAAATTCATCTACGAGTGCGGAAAGTGTTCTGATCAGGCGCCAAATGAGATCTTCAAGAGTAACACGTTCAAGGAATACCAGAAGCATCTGGAAACTCACAAAGCGGATTAAGGTAAGATGTCTTAAAAAATGTTTTTGGGGGTGTTAACATATATTTATCATATATATCCCTAAAATATATTTGAAGTGCTTCTCTTCTAAATGGACAAACATCGAATACTAACAAAATGATCCTAAGATTCCAATCTAAATGATCTACACTAATTTAATAGTATTTTTTTGTTTTATTTTAATTTGTTATTAAAAGGTTTACCCATCCTGAATTTCGATATATCTTGAATATTTCAAATCAAAATAACTCGAATGCCCGTCATTTCCCCAAAGCTAAGTTTTTAGCCTGAAGTTGCTTGGAATACTTTAATAAAAAAAAAACAATTCGAGTTTAATTCAGACTGAGACATAAGGAAATAGCTGAGCTCTTGCACTATATTGCAGTTAGCATTGGACCCAAGGTGTGATATTTAGAGTTCAGCTTGATTTTCCCAGATAACCTTTGGCACCAATAATCTCTTAAAAGATAAATATTTAAATCGTGATTTATTGCTTTTTAAATAACAATGATAATGATAAGATACTAGTTATAAAGTAACTTTTAATGCATACAATATTTGTAACCCCGGTATCTTTGACAGTTTATTAAATATGTATATTAAAATTAAATTAGATGACTGATTTCTTATACTCTCTTGTAGTGAGAACTATTAATTTTTTTTAATATCAACTGCGATTCAGTTTATTCCCAAAAAAAACAGTTTTAACAGTGCATTAGATTAGACCTACCTTATTTTAACAGGGCATTTGATTAGACTTACCTATTAAGCTCAACTTTATGTTATTTGACCGATTTTTGAATAGAAAATATTGATTTGTCAGTATATTCCCAGGACTTAAATCCAGCAAAGAATATATGGATCATCTTAGTTTAATGGATGTATGCCATCAACTGTTCGATTCTTGCCAGTGCACTAAATTGAATGCTGGTCTATAATTAAAAAATAAAAAAATTTAACTGTAAAATTTCCTAGCTTTAAAAAAAAAACTAAAAATAAAAATAAATGTTGTCTTATCAAAGTTAAATTAATAATGAGATAAAAATAATAATAGTGAAATTTGTCTTACTATTCTGAAACATCTATGTATGCATAGGTATACATATATAAAAGTTTATATCTTTCTAACGGAAATAATATATCAGTTCTTTTACTGGTTACTTTTGTAAATACAATGCCACAATAACACGATCACTTTAATATGAACAGTTATACAAAAAAATTCAAAAATGTTTGTGTCTATGATTTTGTCATCTACTTTACGTAAAATGTGCATCCTCGAATTTTTCGGACCAAATTATTTATTTGAACTTATTTATGAAAATATTTTAATTCTTTACCAAAAACAAGAGATTGTATTCTAATTTATTGGGCTTGCTTGGTCTTTATTGTGCTCGAGTCGAGTGATACCCATTGCTCAAAGCTCTGGGCGTTAAATAAGATGACAGATGGACATGGTCTAATTAGGTATATACTTCATTAAATTAAAGTTAGCTCAGAAAAGGATACTAATCCATTGGCGGAATGAACACATGCATGCATCCTATGTATGTTATCACATTGTACTCAATTTTTGGGAACTCGTCAGCACAAGGCTATATATCTATCATACATATTTCATTTACTTTTAAATAACAACTTATAAAAGCTAGAGCTATCGAATTTGGTTTCCACATTATTATAGGTCGCACGAAAATCTATTTTAATTTAAAATGTGTTTAATACTACAGCACAAACAATAGATTTTTTTACAGAATAATAAATTGCCTTGTGCGGCATGGGTGTTATTGAGAGAATAAAGTTGTAATTGCAATATCCTAAATGATAAACTTTAAAATCTTGCTGATATTCAAGTAGCAGCCCAGCCCAAGCACACTCAACCATAATTTTCTCACTTGTTTACAAAGCTATTTGCAGAGAGAATAAAATTAGATGCTATATTTTAGAAACTGTCGATTTTTTCCATTGCTACCAAGATATATTTAACAGTTTTGTATTCATTGATTGTAACAATTTTATTCTTTTATACAATCCAAAAATAAAAAAAGATTTTTCACATTTGATATTCTCAGCATTTCAATGTGTGAAATCAATGTCGAAAGCGTGAGGTTGTATTTAATTGTATTTAAGTTAATGTGGTTCCAATGTAGCTGTTGCAAGCGAGCCGATGGTTGCTTAGCTTAGAGGTTATAAGTAAGCCTTCGAAGCTGTAACAGAAATTATAGCTAAGGGTGGAAATGAAGTTTTCGGAGTAGAATCGGTAGAATACAAATGGAACTTGTTTAATGATACGCCAGCCGCCACCAAATCTCCGATCCGATCAGATGCCGCTTCCTGAACAGAGAACTGAATCTTTTATAAGGCGTCGGATATGGAGGTTCCGAATCCGAAGGTCTGCTTGATGCTATGCCAGTAATACCGGTACCAGTTTGTTTTCATCGCATCGTACTCGGAGGCGGGAATGCCGGTCTGCTTAAGCGTCATCATTGTGCTGGACGACTGCAAGAAGGGGAATGGTGAGATTTGTATTAATCTTGTATATTGTCAAAGGAGGTATCCCTCTTTTTTTTACGTTAAGAATATCGCCAGCTAATTTATTATCTAAGCTCTGTTGTCTCATACAAACAGACAGGATGATGGCTTAGTAGTGCTGAAGTTGTGACTAAAAGTGAGTGAGCAGGACATTGACCTCGTCATTCATAAACACCAAATTACCAAGCAAATCCAAATTATTACATTTTGACTATCTTATTGGTAACACATAGGCGTAAAGCATAACTTCAAGGTTATGTTATATTCTTAAAAAAAAATATGCAGAGTCGTTGGTTGATAATGCAATTGGGGTAAATGATTTGCCCAATCTTCCAACTCCAACCCAATCAGAGCTATGGGAGACTTTTAGAGCCTTTAACTTATAGTCCCCAGACAGATGCAAGGAAATTAGAGGGTTTCAAACCAAAGGGCTGTGATGCAATTTTATCCAAACAAAATGATACCACTAATAATTAACTAATTATTTATGTTGCTGTTGTCCTTCTGAACATTTAAATGGGCTATTCTTATATTGTGAAAAGCGACAAAATGTTTTGACTTACAGTTTCCTCCAGCTCAATGACAACATTCGAGTAATGACCAGATGACCAGTTTTTCAGACGCCAGCTCTGCTGTATTTTCTTTTCAGGCACTAGCTCCTCGAACTTGCCAAGAACATTGCCGCCATACAAAACAAACCTAAAGCGGGGTAAAAATTGTAATTATTATAAATATTTAGCTCTGCTCATCATCATCAAAACATAACTTTAGACAATTTGTAGGGAAAAGGGAACAAGGCAAAAAGAAAGGACTTACTCGCCACCACGGACAGCATCAACTTTGGCGGGGGCCCTCGTAAAGGCAGTGACCATATCCGGCTTAGTCAGGGCATTGTACAGGTCATTGGCGTTACAGTGGAACTCTTCTGTCATCGAGAGGGTTCGCACGTCCAGCTTGCAACCAACGCCCGAGCTGTCCGCCTTGTTGGCGGCTACCGAGGTGTTCGACGAGGCCTTTTGAGTGGCATTTCTGGCATTGTTGACCTCCGTAACGTTGGCATTAGTTGCCCCCGGTTGGCCGGCGGCGTCCTCGCCCTTCTTTGGTAGAATGAGGTTCTTGGAATACTCTTCCTTTAATTCTCGAATGTAGGCGCCCAGCTGCTGGCGTACGCGATCCCGGCCTACGTTGTACATAAACTGCTTGAGGGTCTCCGATTCGTCGTTGGACTCATCGATGGTCACAGTGATCTCGACGTCCGAGAGGTCGTTCTCCTCGGACAGATTGGGAATGGTGAGCTTGCCCTTGTGACTCAACTTACTGTTTTTCAGCAGCTTGCCGGACCACTTTAGCACCAATTCCCAGTCGTAGAAGAAGATGAGCTTGCCCTTGCGATTGTTGACAGTGGCCTCGCCGGTGCACTTGTCCACGGTGTCCACCACGCACTCGATGTCGCTGTGCCCTGCGGTTTGAGGTTCGGGTTTTAGGTTAGAATCACAGTTCGTAGATGTCCGCGGGTGCTACTCGCCTATTTTCAAGTCCTTGAAAAGCTGATGCAACCGGTCCTTGGACCAGGGCGTTGCATTCTTTTCCGTCCAGTGCCAGTTGTTCACGTTGGTGGCGTCCGGACGCTCCTCGACAATCCAGCGCGGATCTCCTTCACCCCACTTGGCCATCGCTTAATCCTTTTGAATTCCTGGCAGTTGTTTGAATGAAATGACTGGTGGCGGCGGGCGGTTCCGATTCAGCAGTGCTTGCGGTGTCCTTAATCCGTCGATTGCGCTGAATTGCAAGTCGAATTTTCTAGAATTCTGCTGTTTGAAACAGTATTAAAAGTCTTTCACATGCGCACATATGATTGCGGCGTTGCCACCTGGCGCCTTCTTTGCAGTTTGGGTCCAAGTTGAGAGAGTGGATATGTTGGGTTTACAACGTTTTCGCAATGTCGATGTTTTGTTGTTTTAGTTGAGTTCTTAAATTGATTTTGTCATATTTTTTACTTTTGATGCTGATATTTTAGTTATCGATATGATTGATATCGATTCTATTTATACGTTGAATTGTATTCAGCAGCCTGCTGAGACACTCTATACAGGTGAATAATGTGAAATCAATTGAAAATACGTCAACAATCAATGCTCTATACGCTTGCTTGAGTTTTGTAATCGTAACCCTCGAAAAGCCGCCGTTACGGTGTGCCGGTTAACTGAAACGAACTCGCGTCCGACGCGAAGTATTTTCATCAGGATGGCAGCTCTGTCACGAATACGTATCGATATATCTATCTGTTCCGTATTTTTTTAATACATTACCTATCGAATATTCGACACATCGCTAAGTTGAGAGCTGAAAGAAAATGGCGATAGAATTTTTTGTTGATTTTTAAAAACTTGTAATTTTTGTTCAATTGTTCAATGAAAACCCGCAGAAATTAGCCGACTTCTTTGCGAATAATGCACCATTAGTGCACGGGCCCTGACCGCGAGTGTGTGTGTGTAGAGTGGCCGTCACAATGATAAGCGCAATGGACAATTTCGACAACAGATCGTATGGAGCTATTTCAAAGGGGCGGAGTGAATTCTCGATGCCAGGTAAACACACATCAGATCAGAGAGACGAGCAACCGAAATGGGGAAAAAAAAGTACAATGCACCTTTGCCCAGTGTTTAGTGCTAAGCTGAAAAATAAAATGGTTTAAGTGGGAAAGTGGAAGTCCCAAACAAAAAGTTAAACGAAGCAACAAGCATATAGCATATTTGTATAGGAGTGTGCTGTGTGTGTGTGTGTGTGTGCGTGCGTTCTCATTTGCTGCCCTGGCCTTCAATCGAATTTAATCCGCAGTGCCGAATTAGAGCTAATAAGTCAATTTGCACAATTAGTCTCCCATTGTGCGTGTGCCAGCGAAATGAAAACGAGACGGTGAAGAAGAAACGCTAACTAACGAAAATTGAGTATTGATCCAGAAACAGCTGCTATCTCTCTCCTGCGCATGCATTTCGTGCAGCTGCTGCTGTGTGTGTGTGTCTGTGACTGTGGGCGTATTTACATGCGTGTTGCTGGAATGTTGTTGTGGCTGTCAAATTAACAAACAAAAAACTAGAAAAATAATAATATAGAGTTGGATGCCCAACCCCAAACCAACTCAACAATCATTGTTTCTCGTTTCTCCGTCTTGCAGAATTAACGCCGGAGCAGCAGAAACTCCTTATTGAGCTGCGACGCAGGAAGCAGGAACTTTTACTCGAAATACAGGTGAGTTGGTGACCAATCGCACCTAAGACGGGGTAAAAGCTGATCTATGAATGCAATTGGCAAAAAGTCATCATCGTTATCAAAGTGAAAGATGAACCTTTACAGTTTATATAACGGATTCTTCTATTCTTTGTCTTGTTGAAAAATTAGGTCAAGCCTAATATTTAATCAATTATTAAATGAATAAGGATTACATTTATTTAACATTGAAAAATATCACAAAATTATTAACGGTGTCCTAGTCCATCGATATAATATTTTAATTTCCATTTCTAAATTAAATATTAGATATCCTCGAGAGCAAGCAGGGTAGTCTTCATATTCGGTGCCCGCCAATGCCTAAAATAACTACACATCAAACCAAAAGATAAGAAAGAAATTGTCAGAAAATTCAAATTGTAAATTAAAACCCTAAAAGGTCAGCAGATTTCGATTCATTATCTTTTTATGTTGTTATCCTCAATTCCGAAATCTTCAACTCCTAAAAACTTAAATTTTACTACTAAAAGCTGTCGATTTCTGAGATCCTAGACATATCCGTATATTCGCATTTTTTATTGACAAATCTGTATAGGAATTAATTTCTTTATTAAATAGTTTAAAAACTAGTAATTATATTTATATGATTATTATTTAAAATTTTAAATATAATATACATTTGTAATTTAAATATCAGTAAATGTCTAGAGCAGAAATTAGGTCGATTCATCTCTTTGCGTGGAAATCTCTTTCTTTTCTGGTACCGTTCTGGAAGCAAATTAGTTTAAGATTTCGCTTTGACCAATTAGCTTGGATAACATCTATTTGTTGTAAATTTATTGTATTGTCTTTGATATGACTTTTAGCGGTATTTTCCTTTTTTATGTTTCTTCTACTGTTGTTGACATTTCCTCATTAGTATTCCGCACTGGTCAATAGAAGTATCCAAACAAACGCTTGCTTAATGATCAGTGTAATAAAGGCGCACCGTTATTATGGAGTGTGCTCGGCCTTAAGGTTTTTAGTAGTTATTTTCTCAGCTCATCTTTGAACTTTAGCGGTTGACATTTGCTTTCCAGCCGTTTGCTATTTTCGAACATTGTCTTTGTCGGTCGTCCGACGAAACGAAACGGCATGGGAGCCACTTGAATTCGCTTACTACATACATACATACACATGCATAGAAAAACTTTAGCTGTAAATGAAAAGTAACAGGAATGGATTTATTTAAACAGGGGTTGGGCCCATAACAGACATTTTTTGTCTATTTAAGAAGATTTATTGTCAAATTTAAAAATAGTTAATTTTTCTATTAATAAATAAGTGTAAGTAAATGGATTTAGGTCCGTGTGCTAATGGTAGCATGTAGCAAGTCACGTGTCATTGGTCCGGTGGTCTTGTCGTCTACCTGCCTTCGTTATAATTTTCTCCCGGGCTCCGAATACATCGCGAGTACTCGAATAATCTCTCACACTTCTCCGCGACTTCTCTTAGTCATCAATGACGTTTCGCGGGAGTAAATACATACCTACGTTCCGCTGTCGGTGGTCCCGTCATTCCGTCACGAAAACCACGCTCACCGCTGTTAAGTGAATTTTTCATTGGTGCCAATTATTGTCGAGTTATCATTTTCGTTTGCGTATCATTTCATTATTTCTGGTTTTGTGTCTATATGTGTATGTCATAAGAAACGTGATCAAAAACGATCAAATTGTTATTTATTATTTAATATCAAGTTGTTACTGTTGTTATTGTTGTTACTGTACAGTGCTATGTACAAGTTCTTGTATCGTAAGATAGTGAGAAAGTCTAGAGCTAAGGTGAGTGTTTGACAAAGCAAATTGGTTCATTGAGATATCAGTCATATCTCACATTTATAAATCAATTGTCACATATTATTGCAACAAATAATTAAGCAATTCATTAAATATAAGCAGGAAAGTACTGCAGTTCGTTGGGAAGCACAGTAAAATGTTACACTGATGGATGATGTCTGAATCGATTGATAAAGCTTAACATGGGTGTAAGTTCCATGACAACGCATAACCATTCGAAAACAGATCTTAAAGTGGTTCAAGTATTAACAAAAATATAGTTACTCCACTGAATTACCGCTAATCCAATATTCAACCGTCTGAACCTCTGCATTTTCCTGGAAATGTAGCTGAGTCCGCGAAATTCCCGTCGCGGATATTTACGTATTAATTCATACTGCATTTTGTAGGTGAGTCCCTTCACGTTACCTATCCCACTATATTATTTTTACCTGGCTGGGCAACTGACACCACCTCGCTCGTACTCTGCCCTCACTACCTGGATTCGCTTGTGCCGCTTTACCGCATATGCATAAATTACCAAAGCCGTTCCCTATTTATTCGCTCCTGGGTTCTGGGTGTCGGGGTTTAGTTTCAATTTTTCAGCAATTAGCTGAGTTCAGGTTTTGGGTTAAGTTGGGTTACTTTTTTGGGTGGTGTGGTGCGGCATCCGAATTTGCTTTGTTTGCAGCGGCAATAAATTACAGCCGAAACGGGCATGAGGAACACACACACTTAATTATTTTTTGTCCTTCACGGTACATTGCTTGTAGTTTAATAAATATAACAATTAAATACCTAAAACTGGCAATAATTATAAGTAAAGATAAAGCAATATTTAATAATATGAAAATTTCAAACTGGCATATAATTCGTTTTAATAAAAAGTAAGATGACTCACATAAGTTCTTGATTCTTTATTTGACCGATCATATATAAGATGAAGATGTAAACAAATACATTTTACATTTTGTGTGTACCTATACAATGTAAAGCCGATCAAAATGTACATTTATGGAATTTTCAAACCCCATATATGCTTCCGATCATGATACAAATTAAATTAGTCCAGAACCAAAAGTAATTTTTTCTAAAATAATAAAAATGTGACCCTTTTCGGGCAAATAGCAGTTCTATGCAGTGGCGCTTGCGGCTGTGGCCAAGCTTCAAAATGTGGTGTTATAGGTTTGGTAGAGGTCGCCACTGCATGCTTGTAATGAATGTAAAACTCATGTAAATTTTTTTAAGCGAAAAATCTTATGAAAATTATTATTACTTTTAAATAATAAATAAATATAAGACAAATCGCTATTGATAGAAGTTAATTCGCTCTGTCCCTGTATATAGTAATCATAATAAAGGCTATATTTTATATAATATAGCTTGTCCGTGACACACAAACAGGCATAGAACTGCCGCTACTGATACATATTATCTTTCTTGTTCCCTCGGAAATTCTTGATAAATGCCTCTACAATTAAGCCCTCACTTCCCAGCGCAAATATTTAATATTGCTTTTGGGTGACTCACGGCTGACGACATACCAGAGTTATCACACTGTGTATGTTACTTGAGGGACCCATCGACGACTTCCGAAGGCAACGTGCGTTGCGATTTGTTGCGCCTGCATATTTAATTTCCCATATCAGTTCCTTCACTCAACTGATAAGAAGAATCGTTTCCCATTGATGGGTGTGTTTATACAAGTTGTTTTTGCTAAAACATACGAAATTCAGAATGTTCCGTTGAACTTTCGCCATTTATTTGTGTTTGTTCTCCTTCTCCTTCATAATCAATTCTGTTGTTTACTGTTCTTGGTATTTATTCATCAACTCCCTAATTGTCTCTCTTGTAGAGATTTTCTCTTATTAAATTACTCTTCAAGATACTCTCTTAGTAATACTATTCTTAGTGTAATGCTTATTCTTCACCTTCAAATGCTTCAGATGCCTCTTTTCGTCTCATTATGTTGTTTAAAGTATTACCCCAACTGCTTCGTTTAAGCTCTAAATTATGATTTACGGGCAACAGCAAGGGCAGCATAAACAAAACAAGAACAAAGAGGCAAACTTATTGAAAGCGCACTTGAAGTGCAAATTTGTCTTTGATTTATGTTGTCTGCTTTGAGGTTATGGGCGAACAGGACGAGATGGGGCCAGAGACAGAAGGGAAAGGAACGGAACGGGAAGGGACTCGGACTCTAACTGTGAACGAGTGGCAACAATGGCCATTGCACTGCCATTACTCTGCTCTTCCCCGCTGCTTTTACCTCTCTGGACTCTGAACAATGGCCAAGGGAAACTAATCGAAGTCAGAGCCAACACAAAACACAAATGAAAAGTGGTACAAGTAACGGGGAACGGTGGCAGGCGAATGGAAAACGAGGTACGGGGAACAGTGGAACGGTAGACGGGACGGGGCAACTACTGCGGTTTATGGCGTCTGCATGCAAATGGGCTCACTTAGTTCTCACGTGTTTCAATATTATGCAAAAACAGGAGCAGGCTAAATGATAATGACTTCCTCCCATGTCAATGTACTATTGCCACTTTGGCGACTCATTTAATGAAATTGCGTGTGTGTATTCTGGATAACTTTTAGAAACATATGTAAATATATATTTAAATATTTTGTCATTAGAAAATAAAGAGCGAACGGTAATTAAATCAGCTTAGAAAAGTTGGTAGAATTCGATTTTAGTATACAACAAAGTTGATACACCGGATACACCGATTTTAATGATATTCAAACTTTTTGTTTTCCTAGACCTAAGACGATGCTGCTTTTTCAGTGCTTCAAAATAGTCCTTAGTCTTCTTTGTCAACATCGTCAACATCTAAGATCAGAAAGGAGTCGCAGGGAGCTAATTAGAATTATAAAATAATTTCAAAATTTATACAAAGCAATATAAACTCGCCAGTTTTAAAATTCCCTTCCCATTCCGCAGAAAAAAGTTTCTAAAAGAACCAAAACGAAACGTCACCACTGTGCCACTGGCAATTTTGCTTCTCTTCTGCCCATAAGCGCAAGCTAAGAGTTTCCTCACGTTTGTTCTCTGTTTGGCTCTCTTAGAGCCACTTGTTGTGAGCCGCATGGCAATCAGCTGTGCTCGACACTCTCTTTGTTGTAAAAGAGTCTTGAATTTAATATGTTGAGTGTGAGCGAACGAAGAGAGAAAAAAGAAGAGAAATTCATGCAGTCGCCGCCTGTTATATTCTCTTTACCCGCTACCAATAACATTTTCGCACTTTAACCGAAAGTAGTGTTGCCGGTCTAGCCGTTTTACAGTGAGAGATTAACCTTCAATTTAGATTTTATTTTTCTATCTTTTGAAAAAATAAATATTTTTGTACATACAATCATGTGTATACTTGCTTAAAAATATTTATTTATATTATGCCAAGGGTGCCACATGACTCCCTGACTAAATACACACATAAGACATACTTAAAATATAATAATACTCACTTTTCCTTAAAGTTTTTTATTTTATCGTTAACCTACATCAAAATAATATCATTAATAAAATACCCATTTCAGTAAATGCATATTTCAATTCCCGACGAATTATTTCACTCGCCAATCTCTAGTGTCCGATCCTGCGTTTCCTTCATTTTTAGTCAAAATTCAAAGTAATGTTTTAGTACAATATATATGAAACCATCTCTGCGTTCTTTAAATTGTTTGAGGTAAAACGAGATTGATATGTGTACATTTCTGCCTAACAAAATCGTTTAAAAGACATCACTTTTGGTCTGGCTATTTTAAGGCTGGAAATTGTGGCATCTCTGACAGAATGTTACCCGCTCGCCCAAATGAATGTGCGCTGTTAACGTTTCGACTCGCTGTCCGGCAAATTAAAGAGAAAACTCGGCCTGACGGATACGGATCGTTCGGAGTGCGCGCGGCCTTTCAAACTCAAGCTAAATTGAGTTTTTCTTTTCGCTTTATGTTCGCATTCTTCCCGCTTCGCAAGTGCCAAAAATAAAAAATTATTTAAAAAAAAATACAATACAAAAAGTGGAATACCGAAAATTTTGGAGGATTTTTTTATCCGCAAAAAGAAGGAAATTATAGTATTTATAAATAAATTAGTGGTGTGATTGTGTGAGTTCTCCCTTGCGTTGTTTACGCTGGCCTGGCCATGTGCAAAAATTAGGTTTCCCAAAAGCAAAGAGTCCAAAAACGACCTGAGAATTCCACTGATAAGGTGTTGGCTTATCAGCTTTAATAGTGCGAAAATAAAGAGAATAAATTGTGTCCCGAGGAAGCTATAAGGTGCTAACAAAGAGGAAAAATTGAATCATCGGAATATTCCATGTAAATATATGCCACTCTTATGATTGTTCACTTTCCTCTATATATATTGTGCCAAGCAATTTACAAGTACAAAAACGTGCGCGTCATTCGCACCTTTATTAATAACGAATATAAAGAAATAGATATGTTCCGGTGTGTTTTCCGTAGCCAGGCAATTATTACCAACAGTCAACGTTGAATAATATATTTATTTATTTTCTCACCCGTCTACTGCTGATAAAAAGTTGCTGCAATTCGTGACGTCAGTGGGCTGGGCCGGCGTTCATTTACCTTTATCAATTATTGTCGGACTCCGCTTAAATGATCAATACGCTGTTTACGCTGTTCTGTTCGCTGACGTAATTTATTCTGATTTTTTATATACTTTTATGGACAAAAGCTTGTTGAATACTTTTAAAGGAATTTTTAGATTGTTTTTGTGGGAAAAGAATGAAGTAGAGTGTGTTTCTGTGTGGGATATTCTTTGATTGATTTGCTTAATTTGGTAATTGATAGCGGCAGGTGAATATTTAAAGATTAATTGTGATTTATACCTTAGCATTTACTATTAGGGGTATATGTGTTTATATGGTCATATCTGTTCGAGTGTGTTGTATATTTTCCATTTGATGGAACCTTTTTTATGAAGATGGAATTAATGGCTAATCAAGTTGAGTTCGTATCTATAAGATTTCGTTCCAATACTTGATTCCATTAATAACCTTTTAATTTATTTCACAGCCTCAATATTTGTTTTTATATAAACAAAGCTGCAAATACCCAGCCAGGCTGCTGGTGATTTAAAAAGCGGAGGAGTAAAGAAAACATTCAGAAACAAATCATTTTGCAGAACCGGTCGGGAAAAGACACAGCTCGATGAGCATTATTCAGTCGGACCATGTCCACCCAATTCAAAGCTTTCGCTGGCTCAAAGTTAGGATTCAGACCAAGTTTACTGATTTAAAACTAGCTTTGGCACGTCATTGCAGTAGTAGTTCGAGCAAAGGGCTTCACCTGTCCCAGCTCGAGATATGTAGGTGGTGCAGTGTATTTATTCCATCAGGCGAGCGAACAATAAAATGCCGTGCGGGAGCAATTGAAAAATGGGTGTGTAGTGTATAGTAGTACCTCACTCGACTCCCCTCCACTCCGCAGCAGTGCCCTCCTCCGATTGCCACCCTTCCACCTGCTGCCCGACTTTTTCTGCATATTTTAAGCGCGCCTGCCAATGAAACATGCCAAAAAAACACACAGAACTACAAGTCAACTTGGGTCATGCTATACGTATGTATGTACGCCTGGGGGAACGGGTCGGATGCGAGGCCCGCGGGCTGCCAGCGCTTCTCCTTCTACTCGTGGGGATGGTGCCAAGAATGCAATGGCGGCGCGCGTTTCCGAGTCCGTCGCTGTTTTGGGCCAATATACAGTACTCAGTCCGCACCACGAATGGCCAAAACAGAAGTGTTTTTGCATAGTGCGGGGCGAGTAAACTTCTATATTTTGCGGAATAAAAAGCTACAAAAAATCAATACTTCCACTTGACACTGAAATTATGTGTTGGGCGTTTGTCCCTTATTGCTTCCACTCTACGTTCCACAACATAAACTGTATTGCAGGAGAAGTTTGCTTCAGCTTTTTCGGTTTCGGAGAATACTAAAAAAGTTTAATTTGATTAAAAGTTTTGGTTGTCGTTAAGTGCGAATCTCGCCCGATCATTTCAATCTAATCTTATTTGATAGCCGTAGAAGGTAAATATTTGACATACCCACGGAGAGGCCGGAAGTTGACAATCATACGATTATCCTGGTATCTAATCTGCTGGAAGTAGCAAAAACTTGAGTACGTGATGTACAAATATCGCAGGGGGAATAAGTGAGTGTGTTGGTTGATGTCTCCAGTCGGATAGTCGATTAGAATCGCGTCAACCGATAGATACTATACTTTATCTGACTTATGATACCGATGAATTGAAAGAGAGTTTACTGATTTACTGCCCGACAGTGTATTAATTATATAAACCCACTTATAGCACCTTAACAATAATAATTGCTTCATTAACAGTAGCTAAAGATTTCTCATTTATATAAAACAATGCAAACTTTCGCCCTGCAAAATAACACAAAATATTGCAGCATTTTTAGAGAGAGACAATCGACGAGTAATAAAGAAGAGAGGCACCAGGGCTGTGGTTAATCAGGGGATAATAACCTCTGCCACCGAAGTAAGGCGAGTGGAAGGAAGGCAGCAAAGGCATAAAAGTGCCACCCAGACAAACCACGAGTACATAACATGATAATCAACTTGGGTTGCTGGCGACGATGCCGATGGTGGTTACGAGGATGATGATGAAGAGCCACCGCAGCCCTACGAGAAGAAGAGTTCAGTGCATCGGAGGGCAACTGCATGATTGGAATGTTTTTTGTGCTGCCAACCAAGAGGAGAGCTGAGCAGCTCATGCCTCGGCGGATGCGTTCATTTAAGTTCTGGCTACAAAAGGGGTTACCGCTGACCAGTGACGTAGAGCTGAGTTTTATAGTTTCGGCGGGGCTTATTATCTGTTTCGCTCGTGTGCCGCTTGTCCGAGTTATGCGGAAATTAATGCGAAACTGGGTCCATGCACACACTCACTGCACAAGCCATTTTTAGACCAGAGACACCGCCCTGTTTCAGCTGCAGTCATAGCTGCAAGCAACCAGGCATTAATTGTCAACAAACATGCGTCCCGCGCTTAATGCGCGCAGCCCCGGGTCGCTGGGCGCCTTGCATGTGCGAAAATAATTGCATTTCGCCATTAAAACGTAATGCAAATGCCCGACACGACAGTCAGTCGCTGTCCTAGGAGCCAACCTATGGCCGCTTTGTCGAAGTGTCCATTATCCCAGGTGGGGCACGTGTGGTTCGGCTCGAACTGGTTCGGCTTGAGGGAGAAGGCAAAAACTAGGGGACCGCCACAGCATGTGTAATAATCGGCAGGTGTGAAAGGAAACTTTATATCCGTGGTAACCGAATATGCTTCGCTGCTAAATTATTTCTATTATAAGGTGTGTGCACTCGATTATGAGAACTTCCTAATTACATACAGTTCCTACTACTTATTTAATATTATGAGAGTTTTCAGCACGTTTTTCTTTAATACTTTTCTCTATATGCTTATTAAATGTGCTTCAACTTTGGATAAAGACCTTGTGAAGTAATTTGTTCCAGTCAGGAATCGCTTCCCATAAAGGAAATCCTAAACCAGATATGAAAACAACCTCGATGACGGGTAATTTAAACAGTCTGTGACGCTGTCGAGAGGCTTCAAATTTTTAGACGGCAAGTGCTCCGAAAATTTGATAGATGTTCATATGTATGCACATATTTGGAGTCAGCAATATACATAAGTAGGGTTGGGTGTGCTTGGGTTCGGGGAA
Organism: Drosophila pectinifera; assembly: GCA_008042775.1. Classification (NCBI taxonomy): domain Eukaryota; kingdom Metazoa; phylum Arthropoda; class Insecta; order Diptera; family Drosophilidae; genus Drosophila; species Drosophila pectinifera. The sequence goes on from VNKC01000448.1 coordinate 266,500, forward strand.
AATTCTATATTGAAACGTGCACTTGGGAAAATGTATGTTTGGGAGCCAAGGCAATGTCACGATACACTAATACCCATGGTTCAGAAAGTAAATAATGTGATATTAAATTATATACTTATTTAACCTTTTTATCGAACCATTTTGAAGCAACTGTGAGAATTGGTTTATTGTAATATGCTTTTAAATAGGTAACCAACTTAAAAGGTTTGTTATTATGGAAAATGATTGTTTTAGCCTTGAATTTTAATGCATTTTGTAGAATATTTAACGATGGTACTTATTATCTTACCATTAGTGAGCTGTTTCTCAAAAGCTAACCCTCGCATTTTACCATTCCTATTGATTTGAGTCACACAATCACTGGAAATATTTTTACCCAGGTTAGCCAAATCCTAAAACCTTTTGAACTTGAGCATTTTTGATATTCTTTCGCTAAAACTGGCATCAAAACAACAAGCAATTTGCATCGAGTTGCAGGTCGGTCGGCCTGTCAAAGGCGTCGACACGCTGATTTCCCTTCACGGACACTACTGCGCACTTCCAAATCAATTAAACAGTCGCCAATGAGATCTCATTGCACTTTGTGAGTGCTGAAACCAAAGTGCGCAACAAACACGAACTGCGAGTGGAAAAACGAAGTAGTTCTCGCCCAGCACGTGTTTCCCCAAACATATGATTAGGCAGCGTGAAAATATATTGGCGAGTGTTAGATTACTGGGAAGCCCATTGGAAAATATCATTATCTGTCTCAGTGCGCACTCCGAGTGTATTTCATGCTAAAAACAATTAAGGGAAAACTCCTCTCATTTCATAAATCTATAAAGTCGGAAAAGCCATCAAAGAGGCCATATAATTAATTTAATAGCCCATGGACACGGCACGTAACCTATCCCTAGCCAGTCTGGGGTACCCTCAGTCCCAAAAGAGAGAGGGATCTCTCTTCATCCAACTGCTCGACCTCAACGCACCGCAATATATAGACACTTTGTGTATGCATCTATGCCCCTGGCAGACAATAAAAACTTAGCTTTTTACAATACTCCCCCAGCAGTTTGAAGGGCAAGGCAAGGCCCTGCCAGCCCCTGGAACAGCCCTCCAGACCCTGGTTAATTGCTCCTGTCGCCGGACGCACCCGGATTGGGTGGCAGCAAGGCAAGTTTAAGTGCTGCACTTTTAGAGAGTGAAATCAGCTGCAGAGCATAACATGTAGAATATGTATTTTAATAATAACACTATTCTCCCCATGCATGAGTCATGCTAGCAACGCAGGAGATGGTACTACCCTTAATGAAACGCTTTTTGAAGGGGCTGTGAATGCTTTTGTTGAATCGAATTAAATTAGTAAAATAATCATAAAATGTTTCCTTATAAATTCGTGGTCTTAGATATCAAAGGGATTGGATATTTAAATGTATCATAATAAAACATACAAATCTTTAAATAAAACACACATTAGTATTAATGCAGCTTTTGGCCAACAGCTTGAAAGTACAATGACCTTTGTCCAACCTACACAGAACTACAAAACCAATCCTAGAGTGCATTGGGTTGGTAGAGTAAACTGGCAGCTAGGTCCTGCGCACCTCCTCCGCAGGCGAGCAGCTGCTGCCAGGCGGCGTCGGCAAATGCTAATTTTACCCAAAATCCGATAGGAAACGGAATCGGAGAAGGGCGGGATACAGAAAGACATCGGTTTATGGTTGGAATATTTTTCATGCATATGGCGCTAAAACCTTGTTGTTTAATGTACTTTTGCTGCTATCTTTATGGCAATGGGGGCTTTAAAATAATTGTATTTTCTCTGGGCAACTATTAAATAAATGAAATCGAAAATCGAAACCAATATAAAAGTCTGCAGAAGCAGCCTTAACTTAACCCTTCTACAGACAATTGTGAAAGCCTTCTGCGTTTATGTCTTCATTTCGCCTGCTGCTGACTGCTGTACGGGGACAGGGCAAAGTTCTTTGTCAACTCAAATGAACGAAGATCGATGACTGATCGATGCCCCTATAATTCCAATTGTCTTTACTTTTCCACTGCCCCGTACTTAAACTTTGTCCCTCAGCCATTGTAAGCAATTAATGCAGCTTCTGGTGCTCTTGATTTTTGCACTTTTGAGGTTTGCCGTTGTTTTCCTTGCCATTAAATTAATTTATTGCAAATTGTTGTGTTGTTTTGTTCTTTTGTTTTTTTTTCGGTTAAGTGTTATTGTGGAATTTATTACCCCTGCCCTTGCCAGTTGCTGTATTGTTTAATTTTATTTACTTGTGTATTATACAAGCGACTGTGCTTTTTTTTTGGAACCTGAGCACACGGATTGACAAATTGAATAAAGCAATTAAGTTGAATAACAATTGATAAATCGCTGCGATCTAATCGAAGGCCAGGGGAGGCTCATTAAGAGAGCTTCTGAGGTGCGTCATTTTTAGCAAAGACTCCTTTTTCTCGTTTGGTAAACTTAAGTCGTTGTAAACGACGTATTTGTCCACAATAGGCTAGCACTGTGTTCGAGTTACTCCTGCTTGAAACGACCTAACAGTGTAAACTTCCGTCCGAAGTCCCTCTCCTCAAAGACCCCCTTCTTGGGCACTTAGGGAACCGCTAATATCTCTGTATGCGGTTTACTTATCGTCTCCGGAATGGTTGTTTGTCTCTTTGCAGTGGCAGTTTGCTATTCGTAAAATGTAGTTGCAATTTTCTTTATCTACTTTCTGATTTATGCAGACAAGGCGAGGCACTTTGGGATTGGTGCTTGCATAGGCTCTTGCAGCTCCTGTGACTGGCCCTGGGCTATGGATTTCGGTCCACTCCAGTGTCGACTGCGTGCGTCATAAACATGGACCAGAGTCGAGCCGAACATGAGTCACTGGAGTAAGTTGAGAGTGCGAGCGCAATGCATCGCTTGTGCCTGTTGTGTGGACCTATCTAGGCAATTTCATCTTAACTGCAATGCGCCAGAGAGTGGCAGATGCAAATGGGCCACACTAGGCTCTTGGAGACAATGACTGGAACTCAGAGTCGGCCGGCGGAGAGACTGACAGACAGTCCCTCAAACAAACCAACCCATCCCAACACATATGGTAGTGCAACAAGTGGCTAGCCAACTGTACTGTGTTTATGTGTTATTAGCATTTGATCTACTCATTTGCAGCTTTCTGGACTTCTTGCGTCTTGGTTCTACTCCCTTGCCAGTCATTCTTATAAATATTATATAGAGACTCTGGATACACTAGAAAAGACATATGTACATATATTAATAAAATACCTTTGGAGGTGATGGAATATAGGGGTAAGATTTAATTATAGTAAGATTGAATTATATATTGAGCGCTGGCCTGGTTACGAATTTACAATTCGGTTTATATATAGGCTCTCCGATTTTGCTCTTGTTCAGTACCAGGGACTAATATAGCGTATTTATTTGTGTACCTTACTTAGCACAACTTTTCGATGGACGCGTAATTAGCTTTTGTAAACTTGTTTTCCCCCAGTGGCGACAGACTCCGCAGGCATTCCATTCGATTCCGTTGACCCCTTCGCTTAATTATGCAGTTCTCCCGCTTGTCGCTCCATTATATAAATATTTCTGTGGCACTCCCTAGCCAGCGCCTACTTGGCTTGTTGCAAGTTACATGCTCGATTTGAGTACTAGGCAGTTCAAACACTTATAGATGCCCCTCATTAATACTGCGCGCATGAATCACTCCCATTGCTGATTCACCCGGAATAATAGTGCATTGAGACAAATACTAGGAAAGTGTGGCAAAACGTAGCCGTTGGTCTTGCAATGGCAATTGTGATGGAAAAGAAACTGGAGCAGTGTGAGGTGGCATTTAGAGCACTCCTCTTCCTCCATTAAACGGTTTGTGTGTCAAGGGTTTTCTTCCAAAGGACTTTCCGCGAGTCGCTTTTCATCCTGAAAGTCCTCGATTTTTAAGTATCGCTATAAATGGTTTGCCATTAAGCCGCAGAAAAGAGTAGAAAAAAGGAAATACGCGAGAAATACTATTGTTTGGAGGTGAATAACTCTTAAAAATATGGTTGCTTAAAAGACTTTCTACTTATTGTTTTTAAGTTTCGTTAAAAAGGATTTTTAGGAATTTAATAACTAAAAACTATTTAAAGGTTTACATAGAAGATGGACACTTTGTTATTTGGTAGATATATCCTCGCTCATCCTCTAGAGCTAGTTCTATCTATCCATAATAAAAGCTAAAGTGAATCAAGTTTAAATATGTGGGCTCTAGATTCTCACTTTTTGTTTTTATTCTTCTAAAATAGATCAAACCTGGACGAATAAGATACCAAATAGAAAAAAATAATATTTTCTGTTTCTACGGTAGATGGTGTCAGCTTTTGTTATTTATGTGGTGGTCTAGAGTGGTGTAAATCCAGTGGATGCTTAAGTGGGGGCACCATCACAAGCCTCAGAACAAAAAACACAGAAACTCAGTCATAGAACGCACATAAATTAGAAGAGTAGGAAAGCGACCCCAAATATTTTATGACCTGTCCGAGGATTTTAGGAGGGGTCTGGTCTAGTCGGACCTCCAACCCGTCAAATGTGGCGAATACCGACCACAATTTGTGCAAAGTTGAAATGTTTTCAGTAAGAGTGTGGGACAATTATCATATATTGAACACCGTCCAACAAAAACGATCCATGAATATATTATATAATAAATATAATAATTGGTTTACAAGACTTAAGAGCACCTCAGTCCCCCTTGGAATCTTGATTCATTTGTGCTAGTACGCAAAGCAGCATCTAAAGCAAATTTTTTTGCAACATTTTTACTTAGCGCTACATCATCTTTATTTATTTATATTCGAGACACATGGAGAAATCGCCGCTCCCTAGTTTGGCTCGCTGTTGTCAATAAAATAAACAAATGCAAAAGCAAAACATGAAAAGCATATATATAGATGTATATATGTATATATATAATATTAAGAGAAGAGCTCGCTGAATTCTGGCGCCAAAAAAGTACTATTAAAAAAAAATAAACGAATGAGCAGCGCAAGTAGAAATTTTTTGTATTAGGAGAAACATTTTATAGCCTAACTCGTTTTTTTTTTTCATTGTATCGAATCTGCCGGTTGCAATTAATAATATTAATGTTCATTAGGGCAACGAAAAATGTTAATGATTCAACTGTGTAGTGCTCTTGAAAATCAAAAGAAACAGAATGTCTTGCTCCACGAGTATCGGATATAATTAATAATAAAGACCGCGCGAAATTATCCACTTCTGTTGGCCGTCTGCCGTTTGTTCTCAAGAATATTAATATTAATTACGAGTTGAACAATGTCTGGGGCAAGGCATTGGAATTTCACTTTTAGCGAAATTTGTCATGACTCATTATTTTTGAAATTGTGTATACATAGATAAATGTGCGACTGCAGCTCTGTGCCAAGCGAAATATTCGAGCGACCTTCAGATATCTGTTTGTTTTTAGCCTAGCTATGACCATCTACGAGTGTTGGGGAAATGCGTGAATCTCATTCGGTGTATGGTATCTGTTATCAACGGATCGATGAGGAAAAACCAGTGGCCAGACCCGCTGGCAGCCGAATACGTTATCTAACGTTATCTACATTTGCCACAGGAAAGTGCTGCCTGTCCAGTCCAAATCTTTCGCAGGCCACAACCGTCAGAGAGACACAAAATGAGTTTTCGAATTCGAAACATATGTCAGCGAAGTGTATAAAAATAAAAACCGGAGTGCATGCGAGCTAGACTAAGGAAACGACCGGGTGCAGAACCGCATGCACTCTCAGCAAGGCGTCAGAATTGGAATAGCTTGGCTGCCCAGGAATTTGGATATATGTAGACATCTAGCCGAGATGCGCATGCCATGCATAAACAAAGATACAAAAGTATCTGCGACTTAAATCGGTGTGCCTTTCAGTTATTAACAACGCGGCAATGCGATGGGGTCGTGTCGACAGCTATTTTCAAGGACCAACAGTACATATGTACATACATATGCACGCTAACTCTGGAAAAGGCAATGGACTTTCGGTTTCGTGTTTTGGGTTTGCCCCGCCAGCCAGCCAGCCAGCCAGGCAGCCCTAGCAGCCATAAAAATTTCAATTTATAAACAAGCCGAGAGAATAAAAGTAAGCAGAGCTGCGCGTGTCTACACAGAAGCAGCAGCCAAAAAACATTGTGCAGGAAGAACACATTTAGGAAGCAACAGACGACAGGCAACGAGTGGAGACAAAAGAACCAAGAACCCGAAAGAAAAAGTGGCAACGATTCAAACAGCGGCATGGCGGCACAAGAGGAGAGGTGGCTGGGGTCCCGGGTTAGAGGAAAAGAAACCCAGTGCGGATATATCTCTTGCGCGTTCCAATCACGTCGGCCAATGGCATTCGCAGACATCTCACGTCTCGTTGGGGTTACGGGCCAAGAGTAGTGAGGGGATCATTGGACTAGACTGTGCGATTATGGGGTCCTTGCCACGCCTCGACTCCACTCCGCGTCTCAGTGTCACTTTCAAATGCAAAAAAATAGTGAAAGTGTTTGCCCAAAAATACACACATGAACTTGGGTTCTCAGTTTCGAGACATTCTGTCTTGTAAGATAAACGCCATGATACACGTTTCCTTGTTAAATGTCAGTTGGGTGGAGTGGACATTTAGAGCATAATATGTCTCTCAGTCTACGTTTAAATACCTGGTGCACGTATAGTTTAAGAATATGCATGCAGAGTTTATTTAGTGTTCTTCTAAAATGCTCAATGTACCGGGTACTCTTCGCTTTTATTCTTAAAAAACAACCAGACAGTGCTCGTATCTCGAACTGTACCGCTTACAAATGTCAAGTCGCTTTTGTAATACTTTCCGCTTTGATAAAAACACGAGAACAATAAACTCATATCCGCTGGCTTTTTGCAATGTTTATGCTATCAGAGTTTAGTTCGGTTAAATGTTGTGTTTGGTGTGGCGAACAAAGGCACTCTAAGTTTTTATCGGCGTGGACTTTGGTCTTGGGTTAATCAAATGAAATTCGGTTTCTTCTAAAGCCTCGCTTCAATGCTATTTGTTAAATACAATCTTGTCCAGAGCCCAGCGAAACCATGTTGTTTTTTACTAGATAAATATTATTAAGCTTCGGCTTTTTAAATTTTTCTTTTGTAAACTGGTTTGGCCATCTAAATGCTAAAAACATTCAACACCTTTTTCAATCAGAAATTCAGGGAACCGGTTAAACGAATTATTTAAATATTATGGTTTAGGCATTTTGAAGTAAACATTTGCTCTAAATATTTATATGGGTATCGCTTTAACTTAGTTGGAGTCGCAAAAACTTAAAACCTATTCACTAATTGCTTTGGTTTGCAGTGTGAAGAGAAGTTTTTTGAAGAATTTTAAAATCTATTCTGTCGAAATTAAGGGAAATGTTTTCATCAAATGCATTTCGAACATTTTCTTGAACATTTTGCGAGTGGGAGTGTGAGTTGAGGTCCCACATGGCTATGCATTTGACTTTGATCTTATGCCGTGTCAATCTGCTCCTATCAGTTCGTCAATCAAACCGTCAAATATTCATATTCGACTAGCCAAATGTCAATCAATTGAGAATATGGAATTTTCAGTGCATAGCCCACAAACTCTCATTCTTACCTTGACCCAAAACAAGTTTCAGTGTGAAATTCCAGCGAATGCACAACACTAAAAGCATAGCTAGAACCTATCCACCAGATGCAACAATAAGCCGGGTAAATCGAGGCCGAAAGCGAAAGGGACAATTAGCAAATTGATGCTAGTAAACAGAACGGCGGAAAACCCAATCAATAGCCATCAGTAAAATATACAAAGGCTGGAGGAAAAGGCAAGCCACGCAACGTAAAGGCCGCGTGGTTGTTTGGAGGGGCCATAAAAGTAGGTGCACCTGTTGCTACTTTGCAGATACACAGAGCGTATGTGTGTGCGGCGAGGGCGGCGCATACGTTTAGTATGCGGAGCACGAGTAACTGACATTTTTGTAAACAATTAAAACTTTTTTTCCAGATGTGAGAGGAAAGTATAAATTTCTGCCTTTTTGTAAACTCTGAGCTGGCGTCTCTCAAGCGTTTTTCTGCCTGCTATGGCAACAATATGTCCCTAATAGCATTGGAAAATCCACGCCTTCCCTGGCGGAATTCTAATAAATTGTGGGAAATGTTAAACAACAAAAAAAAGTACTATAAAGCAGCCCGTACTGGCTGTTGGAAGCAGAACCCAGGGAGCTAGACTCAGGTATCTTTGATGGGCTGCAGATACACGTACCCGCATATCCAGTTCTTACCTTTGTCCAGCTTTCTGCCGTCTGCTCTGTTCTGACTAGAAACAAAAGGCATTTAATTAAAAACACATTTATTTTAGGCATTCTGTTGGCGGACATTGTTGATTGTGTTGAGCTGCCGCTGAAGTGGGCCAACGAACTTGCGTTTTTAATGGTTCGCCGGCCAGAGAATTATAGCGGTAGCGGGGAGAATGAGATTGATGATGAAAATATATAAATAAAACAAGAAAGCTGTATTAGACGAGTGCCACGGGTATGAGAACCCACACGTATTCAAATCTCTTGAATCTCTCTTTACTTAGTAGTATTTGCTTTTTCAATAAACCCCTTAGTCAATGATCAAGGCTTTCTAAACGGAAGCTAGAGGGAACACGAAATAAATCTCTTACCATTTGTGTGTCAAGTGCATGGAAATTATAAAATGCCATTTACCATATAAACAAATAGGTTTGTATGAAACAAACGCCAAATATAATTAAAATGTTAAAATGGAAAGATGCCGACTGTGGTCTGTAATATTGCGTATTACGTATATGAACATTTCCATCTGTATCTCTATGGACATTGCTCGTTCCGTCTATGGATGCCAAGGCAGCCAGCCCAGTCGCGTTTGTTTATTATTGTCTATTTGCTTCGCCTCTATATTGTTTAGTTCTGTTTCTGTTTACGTTCCTCCTCATTTCTGCGCTCCCAATTTCAGCTGGCTGCCGTTTATATGTGCAAAAAGCCCCCAAAAAACGAGACTAATGCGAGCACTTTTACCCCTTCCCGGTTAGGCGCAAATTTGCATCTTTCTCGATTTAGCGACATGACGCAACCGAGCAAAACCCGAGTTTACAAAAAATGAATATCCTACACATGGCGAGGTTATGCACATTAGCGACAGCCTTAGCTGTTTGTTTTATATGGCAATTTTTGTTATGACTTATTGCCAGCGGAAAATGTATGTATCAGGCAGAAAGAGCCATTTTCGACCCCATAAATATGTAGTGTGTCTATCCGACATAGAATGAGAAGAAAATTTAAAAGAAAATTAATATTTAGCTTTCAATTTTGTTAAAATATTATTTGTATTATTAATAACAACAATATAATTCAAGTTAACAAAGGGAAACAAATCTTTGGATTTGGTCGGGATTGACAAAAATAAGGGACTTTGACCACTGGTCTAAGCTTATTACTATCCATATTGAGCAAATTGTATTACTATATATATTTAAAAATTAAAAGGCTCATTCTGTATAATAACAAATTCAGCTTCTACTGTAATTACCCTTACTTGTTTTATATAACACACTAAGCTTTGGTACCGGGTGCCTCACAGTCGAGCTCACTCAACTGTATCTTTCATACTTGTTAAATTTAGCCTTTTGTTTTTAATAGCGATGATGCTAGGCAAGTTTTGTTCATTAGCGAAATAGTGTTTGTGTTTTTATGGTGTTTTAAAGGCTGCCCATTGAGGAAATTAAGTCATTTTCCCATAATATTATTTAAATTTAACTTTTTACGCTGCGCAAACAAAGCCGAGGCTGCTAGAAAATCCTCTTAACCTTTTTATACAGAGACAATCAATAGCAGTCGCAGCCAAAGTGTTCACACTTTCCATTCAACAAGGCCATTGACCTCGGCAGAAACACAGATACATTTATTGCTGGGACAAAAAGCAGGGAAAACTGTCGCGAATTGGGAGTGAGCGAGGAAAGCAGCTTGCGTTTAATTGCATTTTGCAGAAGAAAAGTAAAAGTCACTTATGGGAAAACTCGTACTCAGCCAGGCGATGTCGTCAACGAAAGGGCTCTGCTGTCGCAGCTGGGACTTTTCGTATTATCTCGCTCGATATATGTATGCGTGTATCTCGGTCTAGGGCATTGTTTATGCGCCAGATTTCCTAATTGGTTTTCGTCTGGCACCCAGAGAGTACTTGCCAATCCCACACACAAAGGGTTAGAGCCCAGTGTTGCCCAAGAAAAGGCGTTCGACGTCTGCATTTAATTGTTTGTTTGGTTGCCCAGTGTAAAGTGCAGATTAAATTGTCAAAGTAAATGGTGCAAGACACGCCCCATTTCGTGGCTACTGTGTGTCGGAATCTATTTGTATCCATTCCCAGCCTTTTTTGTCCATTCATCATCTGTTAAGACTTTCGGTAACCTGCAGCCAAGGGTTAGGGCTAGATCTCACACGCCATTATCTTGTCGTAGTCAAAAAAGCGCATTTCCTGCCCACAGCTAGAAATCACAATCCCACAGCTTTGATGGGCCACTTCAAATGCTCGGTGGCCGTATCTGTATCTGAGGGATCTGCTGCCTGTATGTATTCTACTCATTTGACTGTGCTGTGTGCGAGAGCGTCGGCTTCATTGAGGTTGATTGATAGTTTGTTTACAAATTTAATTTCATTTTACTTGTTTTCCTTCTTTGGTCTTTTTTCCTCTGTCCCGTGAATGCCGTGTGGCATTCACCTGTGTATTCTCTCCTGTCTTCTTCATTGCCGCTCCTTCAGATACTTACCTGTGTTTGTCTTTTCCCTCAATGATTTCTTTCCTTTTCAACTTGGTCAACTTGGCACTGGCCGCGCTTTTTATGTGTTTGCCTCCTGTCTTGGGCTATTTTATATAAGGAACCCATACATAGGGCCCCGAGTTGGAATGCAATACATTTGAATGTTCTTCGCTTATTTGTGCAATCCAATCACGTAGGCCCCGTAAAAAGGATGATGCCAAGAACCCTTTCGACGACTTCATTTGGCATCGCCTAATGCCTGGGCGTGGCAAGGCCAAAACGGAGGCAACTGTGGCTGTTTTTCAAAACTCCTCCTGGGTAAATTGCTCGACTCCCAGATGTGACATTTGAAAAAGTAAACTTCCCCGAAGTTATTTTTTAGCCGAACTTGGAAATGCCAATCTAAAAGGATGAGGAATGCGGGTCAGTTAAATACTGCGACCTTAATTGCCAAGGAAAGCTATTTTTTGGGTTCATTTGGAGAAGGTATTAGCCCCTGTAATAATGTTGACAAATTGTATTAAACTTCAGGGAAATTGACAAGCGTCACTGCCGCTTTTTAAATTCAATCAATTCACATTTTTAAACGTATTTTATTTTACTACTGCTGCCTTTTGATGGTGAATTTCCACTTTATACTCTAACTGTCAGTGAAGATAAAATAAAAAATGTGATACACACAATCGAAAATATTCATCTCGCAACTTTTCCAATTGCCTAGAGTGAGGTTCTCGTGATTTGCTTAAGCCCAGAGCAACAATCCCATCTACAGATTTGTCGTCGCCAGCTTCCCCGAAAACAATTCCCGAACTTTATCGAGCCGACTTCCTTCCTGCTTTGCCGCAAAGTGAAAATAATGTTAAAGGCAAACATTAGACCCCAAGTGCAAAAGGGACGCGAAAGAAATCTCAATAAATCACAAGACATAGCAGAGGTTAGGATGTGCGTCCGCAGCAGACTTTCCCCGAAACCCAACCGTTCCCAGACCCTGATCCTAAACAGAAGTCGTGGGTCGCCGGGTTCTCCTTCGATTCAACGACAAATCACACACGGAGGAACTTCCTCTCGCTCGTCGCAGTCGCGTCTGCATGTCCTGGGATTAGGGAATGCCGCGCCGTCACCTTGTTAACCTGCAGGCCATTAGCGTAATTCGTTTTGTGTCGCCGTTCCGCTGGCGCAATGGAAACCCGAAAAATGTTGCGACGCCCCAGACAAACTTAATTTTGAGGTTCTGCTAAGGTCCTGGCACTTCCTGCTATGCATTTCGTAGGGTTTCACAAGCAGCCACAATTACTTACTTTATTCTCCGTGTTGCCGAAGATGCCATCAAAGTGTACTTGTAAATTGTGTGGCACAAGAGAGGTTCCAGTTAAAAGACCGATCCCCCCAACTAAGAACTCTACAATTTCAGTGAACCACACCATGGAGGGGTACGAATAATTACCCCGATAAGAACGGACCAAAGAGTGAAGCGTCTTTCCCAGGAAGTGAGCAATTGGCTCCAAAGCAGAAGAACAGAAGACCAAGCAGGATGGCCTCCCTGCACCAGAAGCGTCCCAGTATCAGCAACTGGTTCTCGTCTCTGCGACGCCAGCCCAAAAACAAGAAGAGCTCCTCCGACCTGGGCGGCAGTGGCAGTTTCGGGAGCAAACAGCAGTTTCAGAGGAGCTGCTTCGACCTCTCCTCCACGGCACCGCTGGGCAGTGGTGCAGTAGATGTGGGCGTGGGCATAGGCTACTGCATACCGGGATCGCCCGGCAGCCGAAGCAACAGTACATTCTACATCAGCCCGTCTCCTGGAGTCAAGGAGGACAAGCGGCGTCTCCTGCTGGAGAACGGCAGCAGTGGCAGTAGTGGCAGTAGCCTGAGCAGCGTCTGCACTCGCTGCTTTTGCAATCTCCTAGCGAAAAACAACGAGACGAGCAAGCCCAAAGCCCCCACGCTGCTGCTGGACTCCCCCAAGATCACGCAAAAGCCGCCCGCCAAACCCCGCTCGCCCTCGCTGGCTCCCTACACCAGTGTGGCCACGTACAATATAACCAGCCTCTCGCCGGACAGTCCTCCACCAGCCAGTCCCACCTTGAGCACGGAAACCGTGAGCTGTAGCGACGTGAGCCACAAGGTAACGGAGGTGCAGCGCCTGCCCTGCGATGAGCCCAACACGGAGTACTTCAGTAGGCGGGTTGAGTACAAGCATACCACCACCACAACGACTACGAGGACTATGATAGTGTCCCGACCTGTGGAACTGCTGCTAAATCAGAAGGGCGAAATTATCGCAAGGAGGTCTCCGCGCAAGACGCGTTCTAACTCCTTGGGCTGCATGCTGGACACGCTGGAAACCGAGACAGAAACGGAAACGGGAAACGAAGTTATGGGGATGGACAATCCCGGCCTGCAACTTGATACGGATCCCAGCTCCGGGCTCAGCTCGCCTTCGCCGCTGACACCCGATGCCGGCGATCTCCGCTTCATCGATGACAGCTCCAACTCGCAGAGCGAGTCCGAGCGGAATTCGCTCAGTCAGAATCAACACAAGAACAACAACAACAGCAATATCAACAATAACAATAACAGCAATGGCAGCAGCAAGCGGAGCAGCCAGCAATCGAATCTCTGCGAGAGTTGTCGCACACTCCTCGAGCGAAACCGCAGCAATGCGGAGCAGAGAGAGAGTAATGTGATCCTCAGGCGGCCGGGAAAGGTATGCAGGGAAAGTGTGGCTTACATTGGGGAATTTTCAAACTAAATCAATTTGTATCAATACTTTGGCAAAATAGGTATACAATTCCCTTGAATATACGGCCATAGAGTTCCAACTAAGGTGTCACATCTATAAAAGCAGTGGCCTTTCGCATTTGAAGCCCATCCATGGTTGGCAATAAAACAAAGCCAACCGGACTTGGCATATATGTGCTTAGGTTTTAGTATCTCTGACCTGTGCAGTATTTCTCATCTAAAAACCCCCAAGGCTTTATTTTCGTATAACAATCAAGAGCCAGGGTATATACCCTGGCGAAGTCATATGACTTCGATATACCAAAGCTTTCTTTCGCCTTTTTGCTTCCAAAAAGAACTATTTTTCCGTTTAAGTTCCGAGCTTTGTTATTTAAAATCCCCACCACGCAAACAGGTTCTCTCCACTCGGGTCACTTGTTGATGCTTCTGTGGGAATTCCTCGACTCGTCGCTGTATTGTAGCATGGCTTCAGGTTTATTTTTAAAGTTTTAATGCCCATTAATGCTTTGTTTAGCTTTAGCTCACACTCTCTCTTTCTCACTTGGTTGTTGTTCCTATGAATATAGCTCGAAAACACTTCTGGATTCCTAAGCTTTGGGGAACAACTGTATTGATTGGATAATGGAAGTGTAAAAAATGAAGCAAAATAAGTAGTTGAGGTCATTAGCGCATACTGTCTATAAAGAGGCAGTTTTGCACAGAATTTAATAGCTCCAAAACAAGTAATAAAGTTACTTCATCACTGGATAAAAATAGCGCCTTACGGATTATATTTTTTAACAAACATATTATTGAGTCTCTTTGTGACACGCTTTAAAGTTCCACGAAATCATTGAAAGTCTAGTGAATTATAAATCTTGGCACCGTTGGAGTCTCTACAGAGGCAATCACATTGACAGCGAACATATTCACTGAGCGATTCCGTCTCCAGTTAGAATTTCAATTTTATTGGGCCCGGCTGAAGGTCCCGGTGATGATGACCTCAGTGCAGATGCATATGTGCGTTGAGTCTATATTACAGGCACTTGGAAAATTTGTCAATTGTATTTTATGTGCTCAATTAACATTTCTCCCTTCGGATTCAGATGCTTTGCGTACCCGTCCAATGAGTCAGAAGGTCGCTCACTCATTGGGCCTGGGCTGTGACCGATGAGTACGAGCAATTGATATGTTCCGGTCCCGTAGCTCTAGCTATTCATGCGTCCACTCGACGCTGTAGTAGCTAAAAGATATATACGATATACTTTCCGCACACTCTTAAAGCTCCGCGTCTTTGGCCACCAAACTAAACTGGGGCTTTACATCTTATATTTTGAATGACCCGCCGGCGATGTCTCCGGTTCAGTGTCAGGTAGTACTCTAATTCAATTAAGTCATCATTTCATTAAGTTATGGCTTTGCTTTATTTTCCAATTTTCGTATTTTTAGCTCTAGAAAGTGGACCACTTTGAAAATAGTTTCGGGCGAGTTGATTTTGTTGTTTTCGCAGCGCGTTGTTTACTTGGCGCCAGTCGAGAGTCGACACTGAGGAAATGCAAATAGAACTTGAGTTTAGAATTTATGGGATTTTTTGCAATTTATAAATTTATCACACGACTTAACAGCGGCCTAGTCAGCCACTTAAACTGAAACTGTGTGCATTAATTGGGAAATGTATGCGTGCATATTTATATACATCGATGCTTAAGCACTTCCTTAATATATTTTTGATTTTCCAGCTGTGCATACTACTGTGTGTTATTGACATTTGCATTTCTTGTGTTTTTTTAGCAAATCAAAGATGAGTTGGGTGAGGTTGTCTCCGAAATGGATGCGCTCGATGTGCCCGAAGACTGCAAGCATTCCAATAAGGACAAACAGATGTCCATTGGCCGAAAAAAGTTCAATATGGATCCGAAGAAAGGTGAGCTCGAGGACCTAAAACTATTTATAAAATCGTATTTTTTAAAGCGGGGAATGAGAGGTTCTGCTTGGGTTCGATGGAGCATGTATTCTTATGATGATTCACTGGGGATTTAAATTCAAATGAGTAAATGCAATTTGAGAGGTTCTTCCCATACAATCAGCGGAAAAACCCTGCACCACACGAGCTTATTTGACAATCAGGAAGGAAGGGAGTGTCGAAATTTCGAACAAATTTATACTTTACCGACTCGCGATTATTTTAATACATTTTCAATGATGACGGCTGGGCGACACCCCAAAAGCTCGACAATGAAGTCAGACAAAATGCTTTATAATTGAGCCGATGAGTGACAGGAGGACAGCCGACACCGCAGACATGGTGTGGCACCGGGGGTAAATTCACAGACTGAAGCTCCACGGAGCCCTGAAGCGTGCTCAGTCGCCGATAAACGAAATTATCATGCAAATAGTGAGGGATGGGGCGTTCTCACCATGACGACTTCGACGTTAATTTAATAATGTCACTGTATAAGATGAAACTAAGTGGGGCGTTTATAATATTTTCTATTAAGCCAAGCATGAGATACTTTCCTGTGTGTTCCTATTGAGTTACCTTATCATCATTACTTCCGGTGGGCTTTGTAATGAGTCCCAAGATCAAACGAAGAACAAGGGACGAGAGGGATTTATATTCCAGTTGAGATGGATGAAGTTCATTAACGATAACGATTATACTAAAAGTGTAAAAAATGAGGAATTTGTATGGGTCGTATATAAAATGTATTTTCGTTTTTCATTCAGTACAAATTTTAAGAAATTTGGATGACACTTTGGAGAATTAGGGCGAATCGCACATGTCACCATGTTTGCCATGTTATCCATGCCTATAACATCTCCATATTCCGGCACGCACGCCACCTTCCTCCCGATGCGCCGCTCTCGTTTAAAGCTAATCAAATATTTACGTCAAGCTCTCACTTGGCCATAAATTAACGTCGACAAGTCAAAATTAGGCCATGCAGCTTCCAACAAAAGACAGCCCCATATCCTGCCGAGCACTCCGGCTGAAAATGGGGCGCACAATAAAATGCTAATCCGAATAGGGATGCATGTAGTTGGTGCTGTCTCGGAGCTGTGGTGTTGGGAATAACAAAGGCCAAATCGAGTCTCGCAGTCAACGTTGTTTTGCCGCCGCTTATTAAAAAACTTCCACACGCCAGTATGTGCCACAGGATGGCAGGAGTGGTTCTGCTGGCAGAGGCGGTGGTGTCATCACCATTTGTCGCTTTATCGGCCGATTATCAGAAATAAACGCAGACCAAAAACCCACACCAACCGTTAAGTTAATAGCACACAAATGTGTGCCATCCATAGCGCACAAATAATTTCCAGAATTGGAGGCGAGCGAGCTAGGTGGCATTTAGGGAGGAATGGTCGCCAACATGGTGTTGTTGTTAATCGCGCGTGATGCTTACGAAGTCACGCAAAACTTTCACAGATCGAGAAAATCAGGGCCGGACTTTTGGGGTCAAGGGGTCTAAGCCAATCAGGCCCAGTATTACATTTTACCCCTGGTTTATTCATATCCCAAATGCCCCACGACCAGTGTCACATTTGTCACTAGAGGCGACGTTGGAGATGATATTGGCATGTATTGAGGGGTTCAATTCGGATATACAATGGCTCACGCAGCGTTTACAAACTTTACATTGTACATATTTTGTTCCCTTTATTTGCTTTTAATAATTCGAGAAGTATTCTATTCTGTCTGGGCAAGCTTTTCCTAGATTTTATCATTGATTGGCAAAGAATGACTTCGTTAATATGGGACCGTCTTTCCTCTGTCTGCTCTTTAGTTTTCCTTATTTCATCTTTATTGAGATTGCTGTGCTTTATGCTGCGGGTCGCTGGTTCTGACTGCAAGCGTTTACATATATGGTACTACGCCTCTGTTGCTCGTTGCTCTTCCGGGAACATTTCTTATCGATTCAAAGTCGATGTGGTCTGGGTGGGAATAGCCATTGGCTAATGTTCTTTCGCTGCTAATAACCTCTCCTTCGGTATATTTCAGGCATCGAGTATTTGGTAGAGAACAGACTGCTTCGTCACGATCCCCAGGATGTGGCGCATTTCCTTTACAAAGGCGAGGGCCTGAATAAAACGGCCATAGGTGAGTGCTGATCCAGTGGCCGTGCTTTAATGGCCTTATCATAAACGAAGCACAACAGAAAAAATCAATTAAACGCACCACAAAAAAAAAAAAAAAAACATTTTAATGGCTATTCTCTTTTCCAGGCGATTACCTCGGCGAAAAAAACGATTTTAACGAGGATGTGCTGAAAGCCTTTGTGGCGCTCCACGACTTTACAAATCTCATTCTAGTGCAAGCCTTAAGGTGGGTCATCCTCGGCAGCCGCACTTAATTTAGCGTCACTAAACTCCCGCTCTTTTCCTACTCTCAATCCAGACAATTTCTTTGGTCGTTTCGGTTGCCGGGCGAGGCGCAAAAGATCGACCGCATGATGGAGTGCTTTGCCCAGCGTTATTGCCAACTCAATCCGGATATATTCACCAACACGGATACCTGCTATGTGCTCAGCTTTGCGATTATAATGCTCAATACATCTCTGCACAACCCATCGGTATGTAGTGACATCTTTTATATACGAACGGGCGATTTTCCAAGATTTTCCAAATAAAATTGTTTATAAATTAGTTTAAACGGAAGAACTCGTTTGCACTTTTCCACTCACCCGATGTGGATTGTGGGACTGCAGTCTCCGGAAGTCGTTGCTTGGCCAAATTAGAACTAAAAATAAAATAATAAAACCAAAAGAGAACACTCCGACTTGTGCCGTGGATGTGCCCTTCAAATGAGAAATAGTGTTTTTATTCGTTTACTTTAATTTACTTCCGCATTTTGCGTTTGCGAATGCAAAGGGACAGCGCGAGCATCGGTATAAAAATAGAGCAAATGTACAGAAGTATAAACCATGCACTTGTGAGGATTGAACTGTACTCTGCTTTTTTAGTTATCGCTCTCTAAACCTAAGGTTCAGTGCACAATTTGTTTTACATCAATTTTTTGAAATGTATTTTGCAGGTCAAAGACAAGCCAACCGTTGAACAATTCATCTCGATGAATCGTGGCATCAACAACGGCGGTGATTTGCCACGGGGCCTTTTGGAGTCCCTCTACGAGTCTATTCGAACGGAGCCATTCAAAATACCCCAGGACGATGGCAATGATCTGATGCACACCTTCTTCAATCCCGACAAGGAGGGCTGGCTATGGAAGCAAGGCGGCAGGTGAGCGTTTAATAAAGGGATTCCTCGATTCACCCAACTAACACATTATCGTTATCATTTTTTCTATAGATACAAATCGTGGAAGCGACGATGGTTCATTTTAAATGACAATTGCCTATATTATTTTGAGTACACCACCGATAAGGAGCCACGTGGCATCATACCTTTGGAGAATATATCGGTGCGGGAGATTCATGATCGTAGCAAGCCGCATTGCTTTGAATTGTTTGCAACCGGCGGCGCTGATATTATCAAGGCATGCAAGACTGACTCCGAGGGCAAGGTAAGTGGCTTTATTCTGCATTAACACGAGTTTCATTGCTAATTAAATTCATTTCTCTATTAAATAATACCTGTAACAGGTGGTAGAGGGCAAGCATACTGTGTACCGCATGTCCGCCGCAACGGAGGAGGACCAACAGGAGTGGATCAAGCGACTAACACAGTCCATTAGCCATAATCCGTTCTACGACATCCTAGTACAAAGAAAGAAGAAGGCGCTAAGCAAGAGTTAATATTAAGGACAGACCTTTCCCTCGGCGCGCATCTTTTGTCTCTCGGATCTCAGTGAATCTATTGCTACGCGTGTGTGATGGCTGCTGCTCCCTTTTCCTATTTATACATACATCCCACATATTATAAATTTAACGATGTGTTTGTGAGAACTTCCCCGTCAAACCCATGAATGTTATTAGTTAGTTCACCGTGTTCACAAGAAACCGTACCCAAAATAATGTCTTAGCATGCAGTTTGATCGACTCGAAACGAGCCATCACGCGCCGACGCTCTTCGAACCATATAATCTTTTGTCTCTATTGTTGTGATATATAATTTATTTACATTAAGAATTAACAATAATATGGTATGAAAAACATTATCAAATTGCATCAATAGGAAATACATTTATCAAACCATTTTTATTAGTGCAAATTATTGTTTAGTTTCATTTGTATGTAAAAGTCTACGAATACGTGTTTAGCATTTTCTTACCACCTAAGTTGTATCCCACCCCACGCTCTATTATATGTAGTTCTATGAAACGTATCCCATATTTAGATAATGGTATATGTTTAATTGATTTAAATGAAAAAAGCTCAATCGTAGTTTTGTTTGGCAAATATTGTTAAACCAATTACGGTAAAAGGTTTACACAAAGGCATTTCTATGAACAACGAATGAAATTTAAAATGTGTAAAAAGTTTAACTACTAAATTAACAGATCCCAGTATAGAGAAATGCATTTGGACT
This sequence comes from Drosophila pectinifera, assembly GCA_008042775.1. Taxonomy (NCBI): domain Eukaryota; kingdom Metazoa; phylum Arthropoda; class Insecta; order Diptera; family Drosophilidae; genus Drosophila; species Drosophila pectinifera. The sequence goes on from VNKC01000448.1 coordinate 286,492, forward strand.
ATTAACGGTTTTACGGCGAAACTCTGTTGTATAAAGTCAACCAAAGATTTGATTTAAACTATTGATATACAAAATGCCAACAACTGCTAGTTCTAAAGAATACTTTCTATGGTAAAAGAGTTTTTAAAAATGCTTTTCTTTAGGGATTTTGTTAATTTAAATAGTAAGAAACCAGCCAACCGCAAAGTGTTCCAGCCAGAGATAAAATCACATACACATAATTGAACATTTTTTTTTAATTTGTGAGTTGCTGATATGGAAATCACATCTGTAAATAAGGAATGTTAGCTCCTCTACAAATCAATGTCAGCATTAATCTTATGGTAGCCATAAGATGCTGTTATTTGTAATAATAGTATTGTAATTGTATGTTGAGTCTCTGTGATACGCGCCTTGACGAGTTTGTATGAAGCTCCTACCGAGATCATTGTGGTTTGTTTTGTTTCGAGACTGAGAGATAAACTTTTTCGCATCACACTTGTATGTCATTTGCCATTTAACCATTAGGGATTTGCTTGTCATACGAATTGTTTGTTTATCACAGCAGCCTCCTAATTTGTTTGCAATATTATAAATAATTTAGCTCACTCTGTATATCTCTACTCCGAAATACGCTAAATATACTTTATTTATATCAAATGTGTGTGCATAAAATAATACGTGTTTATGTAATCGAATGTGCGAAAGTGCGAACAGAACAATTAATAATAATTAATTTGTAGAGACAGTGAATCGAATTGTGTAGGTAATTGGTGTGTATGCCTGCGAATATGTGCGTTTTAGCATTACTAAATTTAAAAACTAATCATTTTGTAAATATTGGAAGGATGATTGCTTCTTGTAAAATATAAAAGTAAGCCAGTAAATTATAGTTTAGAATTTTGTATTGCTTTAGCAGATCAGATAAAGAGATAATTATATTAAATAAACATTTATATAAAATAATAAATAAAGTTTATTAAATAAAATTAAAAAAAACCTCGCATTTTAATCAGACTACGATTATGCAGAGTCCAGTTAACGATGTAATTTCCTGTAAATAAGAGATAAAAAAAATGTTAAATTTGTAAAAATGGTATAGTCCAAATGGCTTTAAGCATTTTCCCTTGATACTATTTCATGATCAAGAATAGATAGACTCAAGGTAAGTAATATATACAAATATATTAAATATTTAATAATAAATTTTTAAATCATCAAAAAGTTTAAATAAAATAAATAAATTTTAATGATGTAACCCCTTATAAAAATGTTAAAAATCGGCCAAATTTTTTTTCTATGTTTTTTTAAGAATTTTATTTGGCTACATTTGGCTATCACATCCTTGTTGGCCATAATATGCTCTCCAGAAGACATCAAATACTAGCATTTTTGAGTCGACATTTTAATACCCTAATTTTTTTGACAAATCAGAGTTAAAAATATCATAAATATGCCAAAACCGACAACGACGACAACAACAACGACGACAACAACGACGACAAGACCAACGACGACAACAACAACGACGACAAAAACAACGACGACAACAACAACGACGACAACAACAACGACGACAACAAAAACAACAACAAGACGACAACAACAACAACAACAACAACAAGACGACAACAACAACGACGACAACAACAACGACGACAACAACAACAACAACAACGACGACAACAACAACAACAAGACGACAACAACAACAACAACATGATGGCAACAACAACAACAACAAGACGAAAACAACAACAACAACAAGACGACAACAACAACAACAAGACGACAACAACAACAAGACGACAACAACGACGACAGCAACAACGACGAAAACCACAACGACGACAACAACAACGACAACAACCACAACGACAACGACGACAACGACGACGAAAACAACGACGACAACAACGACGACGACAACAACGACGACGACAACAACGACGACAACAACAACGACGACAACAACAACAACGACGACAACAACAACAACGACGACAATAACAACAACGACAACAACAACGACGACAACAACAACAACGACGACAACAACAACAACGACGACAATAACAACAACGACGACAACAACAACAACGACGACAACAACAACGACGACAACAATATCAACAACATGACGACAACAACAACAACAACAACAAGACGACAACAACAGCAACAACAAGACGACAACAACAACATGACGACAACAACAACAACAAGACGACAACAACAACAAGACGACAACAACAACAACATCAAGACGACAACAACAACAAGACGACAACAACAACAACAACAACAAGACGACAACAACAACAACAAGACGACAACAACAACAACAACAACAAGACAACAACAACAACAACAACAACAACAACAACAAGACGACAACAACAACAACAACAAGACGACAACAACAACAACAACAACAACGACGAAAACAACAACGACGACAACAACAACAACAACAACCACAACGACAACGACGACAACGACGACGACAACAACGACGACGACAACAACGACGACGACAACAACGACAGACAACAACAACGACGACAACAACAACGACGACAACAACAACGACGACAACAACAACGACGACAACGACGACGACAACAACGACGACAACAACGACGACAACAACGACGACAACAACGACAACAACAACAACGACGACAAACACAACGACGACAACAACAACGACGACAACAACAACGACGACAAAAACAACAACAACAAGACGACAACAACAACAACAACATGACGACAACAACAACAACAAGACGACAACAACAACAACAACAAGACAAAAACAACAACAACAAGACAACAACAACAAGAACAAGACGACAACAACAAAAACAACATGACGACAACAACAACAAGACGACAACAACAACAACAAGACGACAACAACAACAACAAAACGACAACAACAACAACAACAACAACAACAACAACAACAACAACAACAACAACAACAACAACAACAACAACAACAACAACAACAACAACAAGACGACAACAACAACAAGACGACAACAACAACAACAACAAGACGACAACAACAACAACAACAACACAACAGACGACAACAACAACAACAACAAGACGACAACAACAACAACAACAACAACAACAAGACGACACCAACAACAACAACAAG